>WNNJ02000035.1:0-72931 GCA_012934845.2 Pomphorhynchus laevis | reverse complement strand
ATCATTTAAAATTTTATATTTATAATGAACCATAGAATAAAACCTTTTAGTCATTTAACCATTAAAAAACTGAATATTTGCAACAGAAAAAATGATTTAGTTTTTTAATTAAAATTAGAAAGCAAAGCTACGTCATTTACCTAATATTTCATGTGAAATTCTTCCTATAAGAGATCAGTATAATTCGAGTGAACATCGATTATAGTTCAAGGTAAACTATTATCTTACAACCATGAACGAAAATGTGAGTATATGAGCTCTTATTTATATTTCAGCATACATTAGAAAATTACGATGTTTTTGTTCATGATTGCGAATGTGAAAAAGTTTAAAGTGGTTTTCTACATTCACCATTCAGTAATTAATCGAAATAAAAGTAATTAAAATCATGAAAACTTCCACTACGAGCTGTTTAAATTGCATCGATAATCGAATAATAACAATTTTGTATAAAATTTCACACGCATTCTGCACTTTCTTGAAAATCATAAATGGAAATACATACAATTGTTGGTAATTAAGAACAAATCCTAATAATCTAGAAATCATATATAATGTCTGCTATTACTTAGTACTACTAATAATTTAAACGTTTTGCATTTATATAGATTATTTTAAAAACGTAGGTATTGAAAAAAGAAGATAAAAGCAGATACTTACAATTCCAAAAGAGGCATTTTAATATTATGCATTGGCATCACCTTCATATGTTTGAAACGCCTAAATTCGCAAATTCAATATTTTACTGACACAATTACAATTTTAACTAGGAAAGATTATTTTGGGTCAATCGATTAAGAAAGGCAGGCCGCAATTGTTATAGACACATGCGCATATGTCTATAATTAAAGTGTAATATTTATATTTATTTGACATTAAATATAAATCGATGAAATACATCAATATTTGATAGTACAATGCGAAAGTGCTTACTATTTTATATACAATAAGCCAAATTGGTTGATAAAAAATAACAAAATTATTTCTCTCAGTGTAAAACATTATATTAATATAAGTAATAATATATTTATTATTCATATAATTAATAATTAATATAATTTATATAATTAGTTAATATAATATAATTAATAATTAAAATAATCAATATAATTAAATGCTTCATAAAGCATGATGAGGATAACTGATCGTATCTTACAGGACCTCAGAAGTATGAAAGAACACGAATTTGAATAATTTATCAATTAATTAATAATTAATGATATTTATAATATCATTATTGTTATTGAAATTATGATTTAATTATTGTATTTACACTTCACAATCCAAATTATAAATCAATTTGGGCTCTTAAATTAAATTTATATTTGGTAAAGTTATACTTTAATTAAATATTAGATTCCAAATATATTGAGTATATAAGGAATATATTGAGAATATACAAATTGGTATATATTGATAATCATTGGTCAATTGGTCAAAAATTTAACAAAAAATACATATGCATCTGAAAGTGCTATTTAAATTACTGTTTTTCTTTTGTGAATGATTCTTTGTTAGTTGTAAGTTTCTGATCCCTCATATTTGTTTGTTCAGAGGTTTAACATACATTAATTGAAGAACACAAATAGTACACACTATCAACCAATTGTGCAATTTATTGCATTTTGTTTGGTACAAAACATATATAATTATTTATTTTGAAAATATAAAATATAAAAATTTATTTAATTTATTAAGCGAAAAATTTTATAGATGGATAGATAATAAATAATATACTATGAAATAAAATATATGAAAAAATAAAAACATATGAATAACAAAATACGTACAGTTATCCGATTTGATTATCATACATTTTAGATCATTCAATATTAATGATGGTATACTGTTATATACGGTATTCTTTCTCAGCAATATTAATATTGAATTTTGAATCAATTTCAAAATTGAAATGTCAAGACGCCCCGCATGAAGTAGAAAATTTATTGAATTTTCGATTCCAGTTTGGAATCATCATCAGAAATTGTAAGGAGTTAATTTAGTAGTCAAGAAAGTTCAAACTGTTTAAAAATTAAGTAGTCAAGAAAGTCAAAGTGTTCAAAAATTTAGTAGTTAAGAAAGTTCAAACTGTTTAAAAATTTAGTAGTCAAGAAAGTTTGAACTTTCTTGGCTACTTAATTAACTACTTGTAATTTCTGATGATGATTCCAAACTGGAATCGAAATTCAATAAATTTTCTATCTCATGCGGGTTGTCTTGCCATTTCAATTTTGAAAATTTAACATTGACACCGAGCACCTTCCGTTTTAATGATTTTGTATATATCATATTTTTGAAATCTGACCAGTGGCACAAAACATTGGCATATAGATATTTTAATGAAGAACAACATTAAAGTGTGAATGCATTTTACTAAACTACACAGTTTTATCTAAACTAAAATGTCGAATATTTATCTCATACTTTATATTACATATATTTATTAATTATAATACAAATATTTTTATATTTATCTAATATTTTTTATCTAAAATAAAACGTCGAATATTCTAAAAGATCCGTTAGAAATTTCCATTTTTGTTATTATTTTTTTATTTGCATGCAGACTTATAAGATTGTACAATTGTTGATTGTATCCTAATGTAATGTTGTATGCAATCATTATTGTAGTGTAAGTTAAATAATAAACGATACTTTCGTCTTCTTTGTTTAGCCTTTCAACAATTTATTCATTGCTAGCCTTTTAAACATCCTAACAAGACAAACATATTTCTTTATGGTAATCAATTAAGTGAAAAATATGTAAGGATGAAGGTATTGCACAAATCGTAATGAAATATACGCTTTTAAAAATAGATATCGATCAAATTAAAAAGTTGTCAACTAGGTTTCATTGATTGATAATTAAAATTAAGAATTAATTCAATTTGAAAATTCAATTAAAAACATTCCATCAAGCGACGAAACCCACATTTGATAACATACATTAGTATAATGGAAACTTACAATGAAACCATAGGATTCGATATCGTCAACTTTGAATTATTAGCAAAATAACAGTAACTTAAGACACTAAATAATAAAAAGGTAAGGAAACCACTTAATTCAACATTTAATACTTTAAATAAAATATTACTATAAAATAAACCGTAACATTATAAAATTATAAATTTAGCGGCTATTTATTACCAGATGTATAAAAATAAATCAATGATAAATAAAATCAGATAAATACTTACAGATGTGAAAGGTCGCCTAAGATAACAAGCAAATCAATCAAGTCAACGCTTAATACTGTATTATCAAAGAAAAATTACAACTTTACAAAAAAGATTATCATCAGAAATTACGAGATTTTGATTCACAGAAATGCTATTAAATTCAACAAATTTGTGTTTAATCAGTTTGTGATTATTAAAATCAATATTGGTACTTAGACAAACGAATATAAAATGATAATTCTAAATATAATATCATGCTAATATAAAACGTATTTATCATAAATACAAAACTCAAAATTGATGTTGTATTTACAAGTAAAGAATAAAATAATAAATAAAATTAAATTAGATGAATACTTACAGCTTTGAAATATTGCCCACAATATTAACATCGGAATGAAAGCTCGATTTATAGATATAACTTAAGGTAAAATTGTTTTTGAAAAATTTAATTAACAAATGTTTTATAGAAATATAGATGTAATCTAATGATTGAAAATCCAGAATATAGTAAACTATATATATTTATATATATTATGTTCTCCAAGAAACGAGCTGAGAATTAATAATATATACGGTTATTATTGAAGGATCCGAGCTTGTGGTGATTGTGGGTATTGACCTTTATATATCCGAGCTTGTGGTGATTGTGGATATTAACCATTATATATAATTCCATTAATATGAATATATAAGAAACAGTCATAAATCTCAGGTGGTATATATATGTATATATATTCTTCCATGAATATGAATATATAAGAAATAGACATAAACCTCAGGTGGTATATACATATATATTATTCCATTAATATATAAGAAATAGACAAACGTCAGGTTGTATCTTCGATACTAACAATGCAAATGATATTATGAAGAAGTCCTAGCATCGAAACTTAAGAAATATGCTTCATTTATTTATTGACTATTTTACTATAATAAAAAATCATTGTTTAAATCAATAATTTTAATATTGTTTTCAACCTTTGATTTTTAGAATTAAACATCTTAAACTAAGTTTATTTAACAAATTATGTGAAAATATTCAAATACATAAAACATTTTGATAAAATGATGCTTTCCATAAAGAAGTTTATGCACGCATAAATTTTAAAAGATTCGCGTTAAATTAAAATATTCAATACATATTCTGCTAACATCTGCTGTATAATATTAAATGTAGTTAACAATTTAGTACAAAATGTTAATGATGTGTTTAGTGATTACTAATAAACATTTTTTACTGCTAGTCGACATAATGTAATTTAAATTTAGATAAATGATAATCAAATTGTAATTAGTATCGAATTGTTTAATTCCAAAATTTAGATTTTCATACGCAAGGTTTAATTTTTGTAAAAAAAACTATCAGTATTTACTTACATAGTGGATGTCTTTGCATTTACAATCAACATGGTATATGATTTGAACACACTTTTTGAAATTTCTCTAAACAATTAAAAAATCATTAATCTTATAAATTAAATTATTTCTTAAAGTATATCATCTAAGTGTTATCACAACACTTAGATGATGTACACAGGTACAATTTGACCATTAACTAGGTTTTATAAACCAACTTAACCTATATAATTTACATTATATAGGTTTTATAAAATCAAAGGATTTAATTTTATCGTTTGAATATATATCTAATACAATGTATTATATACTACATATATATCTAATACAATGTATTATATAATACATATATATCTAATACAATGTATTATATATTACATATATATGTAATATATCTAATACAATGTACACGTGGATCGCGATATATTGGAAAAACATATTAAATGTTAAAAACTAGGTTAAAAACTATATTATAATAATCCATTATTATATTCATATTGATATTTCTAAAGAATTTAAAAAACCATTAATCTTATAAATTAAATTATGTTTAAAGTAGATCATCTAAGTGTTATCGTGTCAATAAGTACAATTTGAACATTAATTAGGTTTTATAGACCACGCTGGCATGTATTATTGGCATTATATAGGTTCTATAAAATCAAAGGATTTAATTTTATCGTTTGAATACACGTTTGTTTAAAGTATATAATTGAAATCATATATAGGAAAAATAAAAGTTAATATTATTATTTGTGAAATAGTTAACAATAATGTCCATTATTGATAAAAATTAAGTTAATTTATTAATTTAAAAAATGATTAATATATTTTTAATAAGATTAATTTATGTCAAATATTAATTAGTATTGATTTAATTCCATAATGTTGATTTTCATAAGTAAGTTTAATTTTTAATAAAAAATATTGACAATATTTACTTACAAAAAGGTATTCTGTGCATTTACAATTAGCGTAGCATTTGATTTAAACAAATTCATTGTGCAGAACATTCTAAAATGTTAAAAATTATCAATTTACTAATAAATTAAATTATTTTAATTAATTGAATAAAGTGTTATTTAATTCAAAAGCCATTAGATTTTATACAACAAAATAATTTAGAATATTATCGTTTTGAAAAATACTGTTGAATCCACATGTCATTAAATTTATTATTGCTAAGTATCCAATTTGAAACCCGATCAAGAGAAGGTTAAAACGATAATTAAATAATATCAACAATTAAATAAAATTAATATCATTTTATTCTGATTTTTCCTTTCGTGCTCTTTATTTTATATGATTAGCCGTTTCTCAAGTAAGACATTGTCGCCGTAGAATGGTCTTCACACTTAAAATCTCACAGATGGTTATTTTCTTAAAATGAAAATAACGAATATAATATAAAATGCAGAAACGAAGGTCTATAAATAAAATTCAAAGATATTTAATAAGCAAAAGTAGCAAACTAGAGTATTATTATAAGTATTTGAGCATCTCAAAATTTCGAAATACAACATTTTTTACATATCTAACATGTTCGTTAAAAAAGAACAGACGCAAAATGACTGATTCATGGAAATGTTAAAGTTCGTAAACAAAGTAACAATGTTATATCGTGTAATTTAAATGATAAATTATATATAAACAAAAACTGCATGAATCAAATGAATAAATTGTATTTTATTATTAAATTTTAAAGAACAATTGCATATGCATATTCAGAACGCATTCATTCTATATATGTCAAGAAAGTACCGTGTTTGCAAAATCAAAAACTGTTTTTGTTATACTGTTTGAAATCTAAGTAAAAAGGGGAAATACAAAATTATAAAAATTATATTCTATTACATTTTATTCCTTGGTTTTGTTAAAATTATGAGTGATGGAATTTTTCTTTCGCTACTTTTAATTAATTGATGTTGTCTGTTATATAAAAATGTGCCTTGAGGATATAATTTATTACAATTTAAAATTAAATCATACAGAATAAAGAATAAAACATAATTACAATAATTCGAAAAATAAATAAACCGTAATGCATTTCAAGCTTTAATTACCGTAGAATTTTAGTTCTTTACATTTAATTGGCTTTTTCTGCTTCATTAATATTTGTTTAAAAAACTTTTTAATTAAAAAATCAAAAGATATTATTTTGTTTGTTTTAATTCCTTTTTTTCCTATGCACGCGAAATACATAAATGTATAATTTTATTTTGATATTTTTCTGTGCGTTTGATTGTAGCGTTTTTGATTTTTTTGCTTTGCTACTACACAGGTGGCACAGTTTAAAAAATAAAGAAGAATAAAAAATTACGAATAAGAATAGAAAAACACAAATATTTTTCATTAGGAACAAGCTCTTTGCGTGTACTATAATGTTTGAAAAATGATTTATTTAGAACAGTCTTACTTAATAAAAAAATAATAATTAATCAATTAATTTAAATCTAACTTAGTTTGTAATGTTTACTTTTATAATATTAGTTTTACGTATGAAGCAATTTAAATCTAACTTTGATTTTATAGTAAACATTTAAAACATTGATTTTATGCATAAAACAAATATTTAGTGAACGTCATCATTACGATTAATTACTTACGTATAATCTCTTGATACATTTACAGTAAACACAGCACTCGATTCAAACTTATTACTATTTGATACTCTAAATAGTATTTAACATTAATAATATTAACATTTTATTAAATATTAACGCGGCATAGCATTGTAATAAATTGTAATAATGAAATGCTAATAATTAAAATTATAGAATAAATATTATAATTAGAAATATGACATGTAAAAAATAAGAATATGTATCGTAAACAATGAGAAATTCAACATTATTATACAATTACTTTTAGATTAGCCTTTTAAATGAAATTTGTATAATCTAAATGCTAGAGTTCCTCCTAGATGTTGGATTGAGGTACTCTGGTAACTCAGCCTAACATCTAGGAGGAAAGTAGCATTTAGATGATAAAAATTCTATTTAGAAAGCTAATCTAAAATTAATTGTTGAATGATTATAGCAAAATATAAAATGATAATAGCAAATGCAATATCAGATTTGAAAAACACTCTTGAACAATATTAAAAAACAGTATCAGCTTTGATTTTTGTATCTTAAGATTCTAAGAAGGTTGTTTGAACATAAAAATCTGATTTTTACTGTTTAACGTAAAAACGTCTTGAGAATTGGATATTTCGTTTATCAATATTGGTCATCATCAAAAATGTATAAGTTTGTATCTGAGAAACAAATAAAAGACTTTACAAACACAATTAAATCATAATTACACTTGAAAACTAGGCATTGTAAACTCTCACCATTTTATAATTGTTCGAAGAATTTGATTCATATTTATTTGAATCAAATAAAAATTCATCAATGCTTAATGCAATTGTTTTAATTGATATTAAAATATATTCTAGAGTTAAAAATTTGACAGCCTGGATTATACGTCACTTGAAAGTTTTAGTTTTGAGTCAAAGTTAGATATTTATTTTTTGAAGGTTAGAGTTTTATTCGATAATAATCAATATAAGTTTTAATTAACAATGCATGATATTAATCTGTAACTTAATTTCAATAGAGAAATAAAAAAAATATTATTTAGAAAATAAATAAAATATTCAAAATAGAAAAAAATTAGAAACTACTTGTAAATTATGGTTCTATTTACAAAATATTTTTCAGATTAATTTAAGTAAACTATCATTTTACTTTATTTAATGTTATTTTGCTCGACGAAGATATCTATCGACAGTGTTGGACACATAAATTGTTTTAAATTGAAA
The DNA here is from genome assembly GCA_012934845.2 of Pomphorhynchus laevis. Lineage (NCBI taxonomy): Eukaryota > Metazoa > Acanthocephala > Palaeacanthocephala > Echinorhynchida > Pomphorhynchidae > Pomphorhynchus > Pomphorhynchus laevis. The sequence goes on along the minus strand of WNNJ02000035.1, from coordinate 64,579 downwards.
ATATTTTGACATTTTCGATCACATTCTTAAAATGCCGATTGCATTTGGTTTGCATTCCCTACCCGGTAAAACTAAGATTTCTACGAAATACTAAAATGTTTTAATAAATAAAAAATTCCTTAAAATATTAATATAAAATTTAAGCAAATATTTTTCAATTAAAGAATCTAAAGTTATTATAACTAATCGAACTCGAAAATTAAACAATTTGCTATGATATTTTTATTTACAACATGTGACGGATACGATAAAATTTCAAGGTTTTACTTAAAATCACATTTGATGTTTTTAAAACACAAAATGATTTCAAAAAAGAATATTATTTAAAAAAGGAATATTAAGACATGATTTATAAATCACTTACAGATGTGTGATTTTCTCACCAGAACTTAGGAATAATATATTCATAGCATAAGAGAATACTCTATCTCTGTAAATACTAAAATTAAAAAATGGTTTTCAATATTTTTTTAGAATTTGTAAATTAAACTATATAGTAAATGAATTTATAAATATTTCAAATATTCAATGTGAGTTTATATTTTTAATTGAATTCTATAATGTATTGTGGTAATATCGCTAAAGATTGCGAATAATCAAATAAATATTGAAAACTGGATTTTAATTTTTGAGATGTTGTGCAATAAATTGCATATATTTTTAGAAACAATAGTAAGACATTAAATCGAGAGATACTTTAATAAAATATAAAAATACATGACGGTTATTTCGTCCAAACTATATCTTTGCTCAAATGTATGTGTGACGAAATAAACGCTTGTCAGTAACGCAGTTAATTATATATTTCCTTTTTACTCAAATAAATACAATTAAAAGTCAATTATAAAAATTATCGCAGAAATAATTATATTCAAATATTAAAGAAGTTATGAAATTATCCTATTTCAAAAATGATGTGATGTTCAATTTTTAAATGTGTAACAAGTTTTTTAACCGCAATGTTTGGCCTGATAAAATTGTTATAACTAACACTTATTATAACTAAACACGATATAAAATACTACACTTTTAAAATTGTAAATGCGTTGTTTTGGTTTTTTACGCATTGATCGCTTTGTCAATTTTGATATTTTGTTAAAATAAGGTAATATTTTATAAAACATTTTTTACTATTTTACTGCGCTAAATATTTAATTTAGCGTATTTAATTTTTGTTAAGATATTACAAAATATTGATGGGACTTTTAATTCTAAAAAATAAATAAGAAAAAATATACCAATCATATTCAAACATTGTCGATTTTATTTTTTATGTAGCCACATTTTCATTGAAAAGCTAACTACACAATCAAAAATCGAACATTAAGATAAACTGGTAATCTGACAATAATTGAACAAATATATCCAAGAACTATATACGATATAGTATATAGTATACAATATAGTATACTATATAGTATATAGTATATATACTATATACTATATATCCAAGATATAAACAGTATATCCAAGAACACGATTTGCAACAAAGCTAACTAAAACATCAAATTTTCTTTAAAATAATCTTTTAATTATATGGCACTTAATAAAATATAATAACTAACCATCTTTTAAAAAGAAAATGTACGTCTGGTATTTGAATTGTATCTCTTACACTAAAAAATAATGAGTAAAATGTATATTAAAGTGTAACCTACACTAAAGGTGGTTCAAATGGATTAATTGATCCTTTCAGTTCTAGATTAGCGTTCAGATTGCTCTCTGTTTCAGCAACTGTAAGTTCATCATTTTCTTCCGTAGAAGTTGTTAGGTTCTTAACTTCATCGCTAATCAGAAATTCTAATTAGATTAAATTAAGGATGAATTCAGAAGCGAATATTAAAATTAAAAAATAACTTAGAGCGAAAGAAAATGTTGTATAATACAAGCTGTTTACAAAAATAATGATGAACTATTGCATCAAACAACATATGAATAAAAAAATAAAATTATTTATTATTGGAGAGAGTGAAGATAATATTTATTTAATCAAATTTTCAATAGCCTACTATATCATCATCAGGAGTAAATGTTACAAAATATATTTTTACAATTTAAGTATTTGCAAAGCTGTCAACTGCATACTTCGCGTGGCGCAAAAGAGCAAAGACGTCAATTTTGTTCTGTTGCGCCAAGCGAAGTATCTCTAACAAAAAATCTCTAACAAATAAACTGTAAAATTTAATATAATATTAAGTAAACTAATAAAATTAAAATATAAAAATTTTTTAAATATTAGATATTACCTGTAAATCAGAATACAATTATGTGATAAATTCATAATAAATTGTAAAGCTATGTATATTCACCCAGCATTGTACTTACATTGTTTGAATTTCGCTTTCGTTTGTGATGATAAATCGGCCATTATTGACTGAACCAATACCGTGGTTTAAATTAAAGAGAGAAATTGTCAAATTCGGAATTATTAAAAGTAGAGTCAAAAGGAACATCATGATTTCTAAACGACAGAAAGTAAATTTTATGTGATCGTATTAATAGATGGAATAATAAAATCATATTACACCATTTCCACTTTTCTTAGCATAAACGATATAAAAATTTAAATTATAAATTACAAGCCATTCAAATTAGATTAATTTATTTTAATTAGTTTAATGAAATCATATTAATGAATACAAGTACATTAAAGATTATTCGTTCATTCAAATAGCATTTTAACTACAGGAATACACAGATAAGAATATAAAAAGTAGAAGCTAAAACTGAAAGATTCAACAGACAGTATGTTTCCTAAACCGGGTTAATCAAATTTTCTCTTGCAGGTTCAAGTTATTTAAATGAAACTAGTCTTCGAATATGTAATAAATTTAAAAAATCACAATTGTTTACATAAGAATAAAATTTGGGTTTTAAAAAAATATTAAAAAATTATATTTTACAAAATTAAAATAAAAAAAAATATCATAAATTTAATTTTTAATTTTTAATTTTAATATGTAATAAATTTTTTGGTATTTATAAAAAATATTAAAAAATTATATTTTACAAAATTAGAATAAACAAAATTAAAAAAATAATAAATTTAATTTTAGTATTATAATTTGATATAAAAAATTAAAATATGATAAATTTAATATTAGTATAAAAATTTGATATTTACTTCAAAAACTAAATATCCAAATTGTAAATTACATTATCTATGAAGTAGAATAACGAAGCAGACTCAATGTGAAATATTTTCTTGTCACAAAAGTGTAAAACATTACATTAAAATTTACTTACGAGTTGAATCTGTAGACGGTTCACTGAATAAAATTAGAATAATATTTGAATGTATAGTCTATATATAGAAGTACAAATCAGGGCATCTGACTCATGTGAAAATAGAATTTTGTAAAGCAAAGTAAGTTACAAATATTGTACCTCACATTATTGCATAAGCTGCAAACAGTCTGTACTTTACCACAGGTTTAATATTGCAAAGAATTGCAATTATAGAGGGTTTTGCGTTAGAAGACTTCAAACGCATAAAGAAAAACGAACTTGAGACTGTATGTGAATATATGCTCTCTATTTAAGACCACTTTTAAGGGCTTTGACTCAGGTAGAAATAAAATATTGTGAAGCAAAATACGTTACAAAAATTTACGTTACAAAAATTTACGTTACAAAAATTTCACCTCTTCCTATTGCATAATCTAAAAAAGTCTTCACTTTACTACAGGTTTAGTTTTGCAAAGAAATCGCACAAGGGGAGGGGTTTTGCATTAGAAGAATAAAAAACGAATGTAGAAACACTTTAATTTAACACTGTATTGTGTCGATAACTTGCACTGGATGTAATACTTTGCACTGTGCATATTTCCTAGTAATTTAAAAGTGATTAAACAATGACTAGTTTTCTTTAATGCCAGGAGGCCACAGGGCTCCAAAAGACGACTGCTGTAAGACCACCTTTAGCTCTAAAGAAACTTGCAAGGACTAATGGATCGCAATGGGCTAAAGCGCCGGGAAATAAAGACAATGCCGGTTGGCAAATGTCTTTTTCTGGTGGGAAGGGAGTGTGCATATTTCCTAGTGATTAAAAAAATGATGTATAATGCGTTAGAAACAAGGTTTCGTTTTGTTGTTGTAGTTGAATGAATACAGATAAAACATTATCAAACATGTTCTCATAAAGCATGGAAACAAACTCAAATGTCTGCTGAATATATGATTCGAGAGAAATTAACATTGATAAATACCAATAACAAAGAGAAATGTTCTCAATTCGCGCTTTAAACTCTTCAAATTTCATCAACTTAAATACTTAACAATAATTTAATGCTTGGGTATTTGCTAATGCATGTGTATAGTCTAATGTTTAGTTATCGTCTTAGATATTTAGCATTAAACTACACCCATTCATTAAAAAAGAATGATCATTTTATCGTCGTAAGTAATCGTTTTAACCTTAAATTTATTAAATTTTTTATCAGACGTTTATTTTATTCTTATGAATAAAATAAAACACAGAAACAGAGAATCTTAAGATTACATGAGAATCACAGATTCTCATGTGTTCATAGATTTTTGTAAAGCAGAGGTAGTTACATACATCGTACCTCTCAATTGCATGGGCTACAAATAGTCTCTGCATAAACATGGGTTAAAATATTGAAAAAATTAAACAGTTATTATTTTGCGTTAGGGGACTCTAAATTGACACTCCGTGTTTGCAAATAAGCACTTAAATTGTATTGTGTCGTGTTCTACACGTTCATTAAATACTATAATTACGGAAAATACAATAATTCGCAAGTAACCAAAGCCTAAAGTGTTATAAAAATGTATAAAGCACAAGAATGTTTCGTATTTTTAAAATAGTTGAATGTACAGCGATTAAAGCATTATCTAATTTTGTATATTATATAATTCAAACACAATACATGTAATTTGCTATCTTGTTTTTTTTTACTAAAATTTGGAGCATTCCTTTATATTTGAACTATTGTAACGTTAAAATATAATATTTAATAAAATAAGTTCAAAATGCTTTGAACAAAAAATGAAATGCGGATTTAAATAAGAAACTAAACTGTCACGTTTTAACAAAAATACGAATTACTGGAAATAACATATTTATTTTATAAATTTATATCATTTTTATATTGAATAAAATAAAAATCATGTGTAATAACTTGTATAGTAACTTGTACTTGACAGAATACAACTTAACTTATTATTAATTAATTTTTGATTCATTGAACAAATGATATCTTAGGAAACACTTCCCTATATTTACATAAAGATCTTTCAGCTAATTATGTCATAAAAGTTGATTTAATATTTCTAATTGTTCAAATATATACTTATATTTTTATATACTTTTAATATTTATAAGTACATTTTTCTAATATCGCTATGACTTTTGAAATATACATAGGATCATCTGACTTATGTTCTAGCGCTATTGTTCTCGAAAGAAGGCAGGTACATCAATGAGATTAGGAAGTGTATTTGCGCAGCTAGCGCAGCGATGCGTTCTTTCTGCAGGTATGTCGTGGTGAATCGGGAGTTTAATCTTTAGGCAAAACTTTCGGTTTACAACGCAATCTTCATCATATGCTAATATATGGTCATGAACGTTGGGTTATTACAAAAGGGATATCTTAGATACAGGCGACCGAATTGAAATTCCTTCGCTGCGTGGCAGGTCTTAGTCTTAGAGAGAAGGCTAGGGAATTCGGTCATCCAGGATAGACTCGAAGTAAAGTCGTTGCTTCTCCACATCGAAGAAAGTCAGATGATATTGCTATGACACGTTCTAAGAATATCTACGGATCGCCTTAAAATTATTAATCTAATAATTAATAAATATATGCAACTAATCAAATCAGCTAACTGAGTGTACGTATTTTATATAATTATAAAATAAACAAAACATAATAATGCTAAATTAAAATTTAATAATTAAATAATAAAATTAATAATTGTTTTTAGATTTTCTATAATTTAAATCAAGTTAAAAAAATGAAATTTAAAATAAACGTCATTTTTATGAATTGACTAATAAATAACTGACGTTGTATCAGAATAAGAATTAGAGGTCATCAGGAGGAACTGCTATTCTATCATGTTTCGGCCTCTAACTCCTCTACCCAACATAGCAGCGGGGCCAAATACATGCTAATGATGTATTTCATCTGATAAAACTATCTAGTATCTTACTCTAATACCAAGTATGTTATTTGTTATCTATCCATAAATAATTGCAATTTAATAGTAATAATTTATTCTTTATATTATTGTGTTGATTTTCTATTTTCTGCTTGATGTTTTTTTTATAGTAACCTAGTTAAAAATATGTATATATTAAATTATTCAAATTATTTTAAAGAAAGCCAATATCATTACATATTGTTGCAAAATTTTATTATTTAATGAATTATATTAAATTTTATACGAGATTAAAATATGTCATATTTACGGTACTAATTAATAGTAGTTTTAGTTTATGTTAATTTAATGTTCATATAAAGATATACACGTTCTTTATCATTAATATTGGTTTTGTTAAGAATAAGGCTTTCTGGATAAATTTGTTCACTAATTGAATAAAAATTATTAGAATTAAATACACATATATCATCAGTATATCGAAACATATATTTCATATATTTTGATAGTTTAGATTTAGTTTTTACACAGTTATGAACAAATTTATATTATATAAAGCCTAAAAGCAAGTCAGCTATAATTGGGTTACTTATATTACTCATTGGAACACTTTTTACTTGTCTAAATGTAGATGTCCCTACTTTTAAATAATTTTGATTTATCATAATATTTAAGGATTCTATGAATTAAATTTGATCCATATATTTATATTTACTTGATGGTTTAATTTTTGTTAGATATGGTTTTTAATTTTTATAACATATATATGTATATCTTTTTCCGAATATAAGATTAATTAATTTTACTAACACTTCTTTAATATTTGCTAAATCTAGATTTGTATAAAGCGTACTAAAATCGTACGTATTTATATTCTGAAAATTTATTCCTTTTGTGTGTTCTAAAAATTCTTTTGTAGAATAAATACTAAAATAGTGTTTTATACCAGTATACATTTCGATTACCTTGCGATATTTTTTGAAGTGTGCTTTTATTACTTTAAGTATTTTATTCATATAGACATAAAGTGGTTTTAATGTACATTTAAACGCATTACACATGAACCTCTGTTTTATTGGATTTTTATGTAATTTTGATTCCAATATAATATAGGTATAGTTTTATTATCTGATTCAACCTTTATACCCTTTTTATCCATAATAGAACAGTGACTTGTAATAATTGTTTCAAAACTTCACTCACTACGTTCATATGTTGGATTTACATTTAAATCATTAGATTTGAATGTAAATACCAAATAGTGAAATTTTCACGATATCGATCAACTCGCGCAAGATATGCACGTAAATCTTATGAAACCAATAAAAATATTGTATTATAAATTGATTGTTCTATTCATAAGTTTCTCTCAAGAGCTAAATATATTTTTAATATTATTGTGTTAATTTATACATTTCACTGTTCTCTGTTTTATTTTTATGGTAGCCTAGTTTAAAATATGGATCTTTTAAATTATTTAAATGATTTTGATACCATTTATTTGATTTTAATATACCCTATTAAATAAAACTTATTTTGACATGTTACTTGATATATCATTTTAAATTGCTTTCGGGTCAAATGTAACTTTTGACTACAAACCATTCACGAGAATATGAAAGACTACATGTATTATTTTGATATTTCGACAGTACTTAGCAGTTCTCTTCAATCTGATAACAGCGGAAAAACATGCAAATTAAATACAATTTAAATTTATGTAATTTTGATATAAGTTGCAATTTATTTTACATCATTGTATATGTGTGGTGGATTTTAAAAGACCAATCAGATTTTTTCCATTTCGTTGTAGGAAAGTTAGATATTCACAACAATTCCTGAATAAGCAATCGTCCTAACTAATTTTTGTTGCATAGAACGTCAATGCTTTCAAAATCAATGTGATGATATTGTTTTATATGATATTATTTAATATGCATGTATGCTTATGTAAAAATATGTTTTTTTTTGCAAATCTAAATATTTCATCGTTAAGATTTTTGTTAATAATTGTTTATATATATCAATTCAATTTTTATATATCAATAAATATTTTTAACAAAACATTATATTTAAGCTACTATTACCACTTATTGGAACACATTTTATTTGTCTAAATATAGTTGTCCTCTCCTTTTAATAATTTTTATTTATTAAAATATTTAAGGATTCTACTAATTCAATTTTATCCATATATTTATATTTACTTAATGGTTTAATTTTCGTTAGATATGCATTATAGTTATTATAACATATATATGTATATCTTTTTCCGAATATAAGATTAATTCATTTTTTAATGCATCTGTAATATCTGCTAAATCAAAATTTGTATAAAGCGTACTAAAATCGTATGTATTTATATTCTGAAAATTTATTCCTTTTGTGTGTTCTAAAAATTCTTTTGTAGAATTAATACCGAAATAATGTATATATATTAAATTGTTTAATTTTTGTTAGATAGGCTTAAAGTTATTACAGAATATGTATAACATATAATAGTAGTGCACAGATGTGCTGAGTGGACAACGGTCCAGGATTTCTTTCGAAATATGGCATTTATACATAATGGTGTTGCTTATTAGACTAAACTTTTATTTACGACTTTTTGTCACCATGTACGACGAATGAGTACCCGGAAACCCTTATCAGTATAACGAAGTACTCACTGGTAGATTCGGTTGCCTGTGTGACATTGTGAATGAAGGCGTTTCCTGACATTTGGCTTATAGCATTTTCCTTAATTCACTTTTTTTATTTATAAACTTACTTATTTCCGATCTAATTATATTTTTACTTTTACATAAAGTTACATTCATTAATGGATTTTATGGTTAGTGTATAATTTTATTGTTATTATTAACATTTATAATATGATTATAGTATTTTATAGTACAAAAACTGTCTATGATGTAACTTAACCTATCATACTCTTCAATTTATCTTTGACTAATTGAACAAATGAGTTCTTTAGAAAAACTTCAAATATTTTACAATGACTTTTTACTAATGACCAGCCTGATATAGTAAGCATTTTAGTCATTATATAACGAATAAAAATTTTTGTTATTAAATGTATATTTACACCCTTTTGATAGCATTTTCCTTAATTTCCCCATTTTCAATAAATTCTAGATTATTGATACAAAAATGTTCATTATATTTCAAAATTAAGAAGTTTGCAATTGCATTCAGTTCCTATAATGTTTGTAATATCATCGGTACATATTAATTTCAATTCTTTATTATAATTACAAATTTTTCGTCCAAATGGCGGTAAAAACTTTTACCTTATTTTAGAAATATATTTACTTAAATCTGATCCCATTATTTCTTTACTTTTAGAATTGTTTATAAGTCTACCTATATTTATGGTACATTTATTGATGAATATTACGGTCAGTGTATATTTTTTATTCCTATTGTTAACATATATTGTTCGATTATAGTATTTTATATTACAATACCTTTCGATTATACAACTTGACCGATCAAAATCGTTATATTATAATTATAGTGGTTAATTAATTTTTGATTTATTGAAAAAATGATATCTTTAGAAAAATTTATATTTACATAAAGATCTTTTTGCTTATTATCTCTTAAAAGTTGTTTTTATATTTCTAATTATTCATGTATATTTATCTTTTTGTATATTGTTAGCTCTATTTTTATTATACCTATTATTGCCATGACTTTTTTGCTTGGATCTAACATGATAATTATAATATACTTGTTTATTTACTATACGTCTTCTGCCAATTCTTTGAACCACATCATTCAATGCTAATGGGTACATGTAATTAAGCGTTTTAACTCAAGCAATGAAGCTTACTATAAGATATTAATTTATAACCAACTTTATAAAAGTTGAGTTGTTAACTACTCAACTTTACAATTGAATTGTGGTAGAAAGACAAATTATTTTTTTAAATATTTAATCTGATAATTCGAACGAGAATTTAAACAATAAATGAGCAACAGCAGAAACACTATCGATGCATCAATGGATCCAACAGTTTTTGCATCCAATGGAGATCCAGTCAAAGAAGGATTAAAGGTTACTGATCTTGTAAATATCTCTGTTTCTAGCACGAAGGGTAAACTACTTCCTGTACAAAAATTAACTAACTAGGTAGTGATAAAGTTGAAAAGCGGTTTGAGAAAATCTTCCTCTTAAACATTTTTTTGAGAGTTTGATTCGAAATTTTAGAAGAGTTCTTTTTAATTCTATTCAATTCCTCGAAGCGGAAGTTCGAATTTATTTTTCTTCTCCAGATCTGGCTTACTCATATCTAGACTACTTCACAAAAAACTTGTCTGACTATGACTCGACCGATTTTAACCCCATTCAAGTAACTTTAAAGTTTCGAATTTTTCTGCCTATGCCTGGGTGAAAATACTGAAAACTTCATAAAGTACTCCAAGGCGAAAAACACTCGTTTCGTTATGGAGAAAAAAGCCTAGCCTTTCCAATTTCGTTCTGCTTAACTGCCGTGGATGGAGACACTTTGCTTTTACTTGTCCTAGGCCCCATACTCGTGTTGCATGAGGCATTGGGATGTACACAAGGGGAAATGTGCCTTCTCCACTCGATGCTTTAACTGTGAAGGACAACACCTGGCGTGATCTAGACATTACCCTTTATTCAAGGCTTATTAAAGAAGACACATCGGTAAACTGGCACCCAGACTAGCTTGATTTGCTGTAGTTTCGGTCAATTCTCGTAAGTTAAGAATTAGCGATCGTGATCTTTGTGATTTTGATGGATACTAGGATGCAGATCTTGGACGGTAAATTTTAATCCATTGTTGTCAACTTTAAAAGGAACATGTGGAATAACGTTTCTTTCAACCTTTTTTCTTGAAGGCCAGGAGGCCACAGGGTTCCAAATGAGGAATGTTGTAAGACCGTATTTAGCTCTAAAGAAACTCGCAAGGACTAATGGATCACAATGGGCTTTAACCCCGGGAAATGAAGGCAATGCGTATGGGCAAGTGTCTTATTCCAGTAGGAAGGGAGTGAAAATGGTAACCTTCTCACTCTGGGATCCTGCTAAGGGTAGGCAATCCACTTTAAGTGAATTAACACAACGCAAAGTAGTCAAGAGCCTTTTACACTGAATATCATTCAGTAGAACTCGGGAGGTGCTTCTGCCATTGTTTTCTATCTGGTACATACGCAGATGATATAGTTTATCAGAAAACACGGTCTATCCGTTTCCCTCGGGACATTACTCGTTTTTTCTCTATGCACATTTATGCCCACTTTATCCCGTACATAACCCCAGCTCACTCCTCTTCATCTCAAGGTATTCTTACCCCAGTTAGATGCTCTTTCAAATCTTCCCTCCTGTTAAACTATTCTTGTTCAGCCCTGTCTTGTTTAGCTATATCACTGTACAAACTTTAAACGCATCAGCATAGCCAATATATATCTAGACAGGAGAAATTAACAAGAACCGTGTGAAAATCAGAAGAAAACAAGAACCAGGAGAAAAATGTTCTTTTGACAAATGATCAAAGAAGAGAAGTGGCCATCACATTGCCTTTAGCCTCACCATCCGACGTAGCCAGGATCAATATTAGTTGAAGAATCTATTTATCAAAACGAAATCCGGTCTTATATCCTAAAGACCCGAGGTCTTTTTCGATAAGAAATTAACTCATATCCATCTATAAAACAGCGATTGCGCGTAGAAATCGTGATCTATCCTCCGTATTTGCAAATCAACAAATCCCACCTTTACAAGTCGTGAAAAATACCTGTGTTTCACCATTACGGGGAACTAGTCAGCGAAAGCTGATGTGGATAGACTTTAACGTATCCTAAAGAAAGCTAGGTTGGCCGTAAAACGAGTTCAGTATCTGTCGTAGAATATGAAAACCTAAATGCGCCTATGGGTACTTGGGCTATCTCGGAATAAGTCTTCTTTTTGAGATGACTTTCCTTAGAGCAAAGACTAAGGTTTCATAAGCTCATCATGGCCGGATTACCGAGCATATTCTGCCTTGATTAGACTCTTCGTGGGTGAGAGACCCCGGATGGTTTGGTAAGATAGCGGCGTGTTGTATCGGCTGGAGGGCCCAGATCTTGCTGTAACTGAGGCCTTAGAAATTTGATTGAAGGCAGGACAAAAAGCTTTGTAATTTTCTTGTACTGTTTTGCTCTTAGCTGTTTTTCGTTTTAGTTATTATCGGTTATAAAGTTATTTAAGAAAATCCTTTTTATTATAGAGTTTAAAGAATCGTACAATTTGTAAAATTCATTACACACTAAGATTTCTTTCTTGATGACTGTGAAATCTAATAAAATGGCTAACTAAATTTGTTCTTGGGAATAGTTCAATCTTATTGTTTCTTATTATTCAACAATGTCAAGTAGAATGCGAGTGTGAGAAATAAAATTATTCCAAAGCTAGAACTATACATAATTTTTAAAACATTTTTTTTCCATCAAAACAATCAGTTTCCAATGCCTAATAGAAAAGAAAAACGTAGAACACTCAATTAACGAATAAAGATTGATTTATAAATTATTATTTCTTCGGCTATATTACAAATCCGTTCATCTGATCAGTCGCTTCGCATGTAAATTTTGCATCTTCAATTGCTGATTTGATGACAATTTATGCACATGCTGTTCTACAATATATTCTTCATCAATAATCTTTAAATTATTAAAATGATTATGAAGAACGCAATTTAATATTTAATATTATAATATTCAATATTAAATTGATAAAAATTTAATATTAAATATTATATTAAATATTATATATTCGCAATTTAATATTATATGTTTAATATTTTATTATTTAATATACGATCTTTGAAGGTATGATTCTTGTAAAGAAAGTGAAGGTGGTAATTGCGCAAGCTTTCGAACTCGCAACTCTAATAATGATAAACATCTTATTCCAATACCCTTCCTGTTTGACGAATCCATTTATTAATGAAGTATGGCCATTTTGCCCAAAGAAAACCGTCAAAGAAATAAGCTAGTATCCATAATCTACGAAATAAATATCCTTCACGGGGACAGGGGTTTTTGATTTGTTATTAAAACGTTCATTGAGCTGTATCTCTATTGTTTGTCTTGGTTCCATTAAATTTGGACATTCTAAAAAATTTACATATTTAGTAAAATAAAAATTTACATATTATTGTGAATATTTATCAAAGTAAAACACGTGGACATACTATTATTTTAGTTTTCATATCTTTTATCGTAAATCCTCTTTGAGATGCCCGGGATTATAAAAGAAACAACACCAGGCATTAACAAAGAATGTGGTAAAATCTTTTATCATCATGACATATACAAAATGCTACAACATTTCATTTATTTAATCAAACCTTAGATTGGACATTTTGTCACAACGTATATGTTTTAGTCTTTTATTAATAGTTTTAGTACCTGCGTAAACAAAAACGCTAATAAATATATCTATACAAGACATATGGCTTCGTCAGGTTTGTATTTGATCTTAGCTGCTGTTCCTTGTTCACATGGGCAAAATTACAAGACGAGCTTCTCTAACCGATGTTTCTACGGATTTATTTGTCTCAAATTCACGACCGGATTGGGAAATGGGTTTGTAATTCGGAGGATATCAAGTATCTTGGGATATTGTTCTCGAGAGACGGCCGGAACATCAGGGAGATTGATAAGTGTATTTGCGCATCCACTGCATCACTGCGTTCTTACTACAGGTATGTCGTGAGAGTAAAATCTTTAGGCGAAGCTTTTGGTTTACAACGCAATCTTCGTTTCTATTTTAACATGTTGTCATGAACGTTGGGTTATGACGGATCTCCTTCTGCGGAGAGTTTCCAGGCCGGACACTTTGGAAGTAGACCTCGAAGTAGAGATCGACACAGGTGGAGAGATTAAATATCGAAACTGACAAAAGAAAAAATAACTCTGAATATAAAATAAAAAGAAAAATAACTCTTGTGTATTTTTGTTTTTTTTTGATTGCCAAAAAATTGTTTTTATTTTATTATTTAAATCTTCTTCTTATTTCTCAGCCTTTGTCCCGCTTTGAGGCAGGGTCGGCCATGTGAGATTAAGCCCTCAATTTCGCTCTATTTTATGCTTGGTCTGGGTGAAGTCCAGCTGGTGGACTGTTTTCAACTGGTGGACTTTTGGTGGAAAGTTCAAATATCGAAACTGACGAAAGAAAAAATAACTCTGATTTGTCGCCCACGATCGTAAATAATTTGAAAAAATAAAATATTATAGCAATTCGTAAAATTATTAATCTAATAATTAATAAATATTTGAAACTTAATACTGGTATGGTTACGATATCTATCATCTTGTGAATGAGCTACATTAAATCTTATGAAACCAATAGGTAGTATTATATTATAAAAAGATTGTTCTATTCATAAGTTTCTATCAAGAGCTAAATTTATTTTTAGTATTGTTGTGTTAATTTAGATATTTTTCTATTTTCTGTTTTTTTATGGTGGCCTAGTTTTTCACGATACTTAGCTAATTTCTGACTTACATCATGGTATGCCTTGTAGAACGAGTTTAAAAGAGCAATTAGATTTGTTCACTTATATTGTAGGAAAGTTAAAAATATATGTTAGATAGTCGTAAAAGTTATTAAATAAAGTTGACTTATTGAATAAACATCATGAGAAAATTGAACAAATGAGTTCGTTATGAAAACTTCAAATATTTCATATCGACTTTTTACTTCTAATCTGCTTACCAAAGTAAGCATTTGAGTCATTATATAACGAATTATAAATTTTATGTTATTTTTTTTCTGATGCACGGTAGCTCTTACTGCTAATATCCACCATGCAGTTTGATGATTGCATCCACGACAGGTACCTACAGTCTTCAAACCACAACCATTCGAAGTCGCTTTGTCAAGTGAAGTTTTGAAAATAACAGAAGTGCTACAATTAACACCACTCGCGCTCAGATAAGAATTCCGTTTCTTCGCACCACTCCCTTGAAGATTTCTTCTAGAAATCTTCTAGAAATGGTTACTGAGACCCTTCTGTACCGGAGCATTTTTTAATTTATTAAATTGGAAAATTCAAATTTTTAAATGCAAAGTCGACAAGATATAAATTTATTTCAGAAAATACTTTTAATTAAATATTATGTTTTGTTCTTCATTCAACATTTGGCTATGCTAGGACTGGACGATCGAGAACTAAATATACAGAGAATATCAAAAAGTTAAGCAGGCAAATAGAAATATATGAGTAGAGTTCAATATAAAAATGAAGTTATGTCCTTGCACAAAACAATTTATTAAAATGCATTATCTTAAATAAAGTATTATTTCGGCCGTAACATGCAGCTTTGAAATAGCATGTAACAATTAGCAAGCAAATCGAGAGATACTGTGGATGTAATAATATTTAAACATAGAAAACTAATTGAAGCATACAAGTAATAACAGATGTAATAAAAAGTAGATTTCGCAATAATGCCAATAAAACATTGTAGGTATTCACAAACTGCTCAGCAAAATCCAGAAGTTTACTGATTGCAGTTTAACTATGTAATTAAAAAGAATGTTTGTTTGCGATATGTTAAATCACTACTACAGAATCGTCAATAAACTGCCTACAATTATTTATTCGGTTGCATCAAGATCCACTGTTTCTTAAATAATCACACATTACGCGAAAGAACATTAAATTAATAAAAATTTTGTAGTGGAAAACATTAGATGATGTTGATCGAATACTTAGAGACTGAGCGGTGGGAGAAAGAGCTGCAACAAATAATGTTCTTATTACCGCATTTAACGATAAATGCTCTTGCACATGATGTAATATATGTGGTCTACTAGCTTATCATAGGTGAAAAGTTATTTTTTATTTTAATTTAAATGTACTACTACAGCGCTATAGAGTCTGGTTTGCGTGTCGTCATAATATAGTGGTGATTAAATCAGTCAACTAATGTGTACTAATTGCTTATATAGCATTTATCGAAAAGTAATTCAAATCACAAAAAATTCTTTACGTATAAATTGATGTAATGCAATAATATTTATTAATAATTAATTGTGTGACTTCAAAATTCTTCCTGTATAGTTCTCCCAAAATAAATCTCCCAAAATTTATTTTTTATTTTAATTTAAATGTACTACTACAGCGCTATAGAGTCTGGTTTGCGTGTCGTCACAATATAGTGGTGATTAAATCAGTCAACTAATGTGTACTAATTGCTTATATAGCATTTATCGAAAAGTAATTCAAATCACAAAAAATTCTTTACGTATAAATTGATGTAATGCAATAATATTTATTAATAATTAATTGTGACTTCAAAATTCTTCCTGTATAGTTCTCCCAGAATTTATCATCGTTATCTTAGACTATCTTCAGCACTTCACTTTTCCGTTTATCGTAACCAATTATTTGCTCTTCGTCGTTCGCATACGTAACTTCAGCGTTATAAGGTACCCATGATTTGCGAAATAAACTACCTTCCGATACTGACTCTCGAACTGAATGGAAAAGTCTCAGTACTTTACTTTATCATGTCTCTTCATCTCCACTCTTAATCCTTCTAAATTCCTCGATTACCTAATTTTAGAAAACAATTTCTCTTATCGATTTGATCATGTTTGTTCCACAAACTTCTTGTCAGATATTAAGGATCGAAACTTGAAATGTAAGTATGAGACCCATTTATACTGATCAGTAGCGTCCTGTTGTATATAGAATATTAACAATACCTGTGAGGATAATGTTGTTCTACAACCAGATTAATTTTAATGGCACAGAATAAATAAACTCGTTGTCATAAACGATTATGATAGTAGATAACAAGACAAACTGAATTTACCTTCCCAGTTAGTTGGTAAGGTTGTTAAACAATGCAATTTTACGTTTATATGTTGACTCGATTTAGGATTGCAATTAAGTTTGCTGGCAAATCCAAAATTCGTAAAATGATAATACCTATAATCGTCATATCTCAGTTCACTAAATAAATGAGAATGCAAAGGAAGAACTAATTTTATTTAATGCTTACATCTCGGCTTCCGTCGACAATACATAAATGTTTGCAATGAGAAATTCATTTGTACTAAATGTACAGTAGTTATATATAATTATACGTTTTTATTGAATCAAGATTATGAAGTACAAAATCGATTTATACAAAATCTATAAACACAAAAATTATTTTATTTTTCTGTACAAAATAAAATAAATTCTATTTTACGAATGTTTCTTATAATTTAAAATTTTTTGTTTATTTAAATTGTTTGTTTAAATTATTATTTGTATCTATTTGGAATTACTATTTGGAATTATTATTTGGAATTACTTGATTTATCGTAGTAAATTCAAATAAATAACTTCTTTGCTAATTTAGGAAAGAAGATTATATCACACGATATTTTATGTTAAATCAATAAAATTAGAGTAGTGTTCACTTATAGCTCTAGCATGTACAAGCGATTACGATAATTATCTAAACAGGACTTAATTTTATTTCGACGCCTACTGTTGAAATCATCAAAAATGATTTTATTCATATAGATAACTATTTTGCGAATAATTTATAAATTATTATATTATCAATGATAAATAAAATATAAATAATTCCGAACATGACGAAATTTAACAAAATAATAATGATAAATGAATTAAAATTGTTATTATTGCATGTAATATAATGTAATACAATAACATAATTTAATATTATGTAATTACAATTCTTAATGTGTGTTGTTCAATGATTTGAATCTTATAGTTATTACTTATAGCTCTAGCTTGTATAGCGTACTTGATATGCTTGATAATTATAGAAATGTACTAGTACGAATACAGTAATTATCTAAATAGAACTTAATAATATTTCGTCATTTATACAAATAAAAATAATTATCAGTACGATGTATTATATAAATGTATTGGATAATCGTTGAAATGCAATATTGAAATCATGAAAACGCTTAAGATTTCAAATATTTATAAACGTTTTTTACTGTCATCGGTATTTTTAGACACTCATTGAACCGCTAATTACATCTTAAATCTAAGCGTTTTGATTGCGATTCGGACAATTAGGATCATTGTAAGTTTGTAACAGCATCCATTTAAACCCGCCAAATCCTCGCATTATTAAAATAACTCAACAATACGAGATCTGGAATCGATTGCAACATATTTTTTATGAATGACACAAGAAATGATAAATCTTTTTATCAACGAGAGCTTTTATAATCATAGGAAAATGAATTATATATCGCTTTCATTCAATTAACTTCAGATAAAACCATATTTTATATAAAATCAATACTTGATTTATTACAAATAAAAAATGTGGCTTGATTCTAAGATCTAAGAACTGATCATGTGAAATTATCAATTTATCGATTTATTATTGGGGACAGCGTTACAGCAACGTATGGCATTGAAAGGTTGTAATGGCATGCATCGAATACTGATAATCGCTTGCTTCAAGAAACTAATTCAACTATACGAGATCTGAAATTTATTACTACGTATTTTTATGAATAGCACGAGAAATGATAATTCTTTATATCAACGATATCTTTAATAACTTTGGGGAACGGGATTATTTATCAAATTCATTCAATCACCTTCATATTACACTATATTTTATATAAAAATTGGGGAGGAAGGTGCAAACCTTCACGCGATCCTTCCTGTTTAAGTCTTCGGACAAACAAATTGGAGTACTAAAACCAATTAGCATCAAGAGATCAGTTAAACATGTTTACGAACAGCTCAGACAATGGATTCGATCAACAACTATTAGGTTTTGACACTTGTATTTATTCGTTGCTTTTCTTATATACATTTTTCTTATATAGACAAATAGAGATAATAAACACAAAGTTCTATGAATTTAAAAAGAATGGGTTAAGAGTGTGGAGCTAGGCTTTTACGATTGTAGACATAAGGCACACACTTAGTCAAATAGCACCAATAACATTTACGAAGACAAGTTAATGTCTAGCATTACCGGGGAATTCCATATTCAATGAGAAGCTGAGTGTTATGTTCCAATCGATAATACCATGTAAGTCTATTAAATTAATTTCGGACACAATTTGAAAGGAAAATTAAAGTTTGTACAAGACTATACCGTTACTTCCGAAATATTTGATAGGTGTTTTAATCTTATGAGGAAACTATGGAAAGCAATATATGAGAGTAACGAAGCATATACTGAAGAACTACATATGACCATAATTTTAAAGGAATGCGAGATTTGGATTGCTCAGCTAAAAAGTTGCTCCTTACTCCAAATCATGGTGGCGTTAATTATGTATGAGTCACAATCAAACTGGAAGGAAAGAGCAAGAAGGTAGATTAAGAGAGTAAGGAAAAAAATTGATGAAAGCCTTAACGAAACAACACGGTAAAAACCGAGCAAAGAATACCCTAAACTTTAACAATGTTGTCTACTTAATCGTAATTATGATGAATAGGCCGTAGATATTAACTTGGATAACGTTTTTGTTGCGTGTGCGACGCAGGATAAAATTTCATCGAATAATACATCGGCTCCACGGAAGTACTAATGGAAGGATTGTAAAAATCAGTTTATAAATACAGCGATAATGCCAAGAAATGACGTTTGAAAGGTAAATGAACGTTCCACTTTCAGAATACAGAGATGACAACATTGTCAAGAGAATTCTGACGAATCTAAATTGCAATAGCCAAATGTGATAAGAATGTGAACGAGCTTGAATGATTACTTATGAACGTATATGTTGTCATTTATCAGCGGTGACTGGATTAACAATGGAACTATAAAAACGATAAGTAAAAAACCGACTCAATTATAATGTGGACTGCTTTTATGACTATTGTCTTGTCTCTGTCTGTTGTAATTGTATAAAATGTGCTCTGTAAAACTTGCAATTAAACTATAATGATCATTATTTGATAAATATGACTATATTCAGAAGATAAACGTAAAGTGTGTTTGAGCAAATAATAAAGCAAAGATAGCAAACATTTTGGTTTTTATAAATAATGAAATTATTGTCATAATCTGGTTGCTTATAAATTCAGTTTTGTTCTTTCCAGTGTCTTCTTTTGAAATCATGTATGACATTAGCATCTTTGCACATTCACTTCTACATACAAATACTAACCCGGACTTTGATTCACGACTTTCAGTCAACTTTGGTGAATTTTTATTAGTCAATTAATTGAAATTGACTTTCATTTTAAATTTAATACAATATTATATAAAATCTTGTATAATTATTTTTTATTTATAATTATTTAATTATTTATTATTAATGATTAAATTATTTAATATTTTGTTAATTTATTTATCATTATGTATAATTTATAAATAATTCACTCAGTTACCTGATCTGATTTATGAAAACGTAATGAAAGTCACATCTGTGTAAGTTCAACTGTGAGAAAGTACGATGAAAACTTAAGGAATGTCACATCTGTGTAAGTTCAACTGTTGGAAAGCACGATATTTTTACAATACTGAATTCAGGGTTTCTTACTTTTGGTTTTGTTTCAAATCATAAAATTAACAATTTATTTTTATACCAATGTTAATGCTTACTTATATCAGCCACTCAAATCTCAATGGTCAAAATGTTTTTTTGAACATATCTTATTTCTAAATTAATAAACGATCCGACTAAATTTACACTTTATTTAATTTTCAATTTATTTATTTTTAAATAAATTGCAATAGAGTCAATATAAATTCTTCGTAATTGCATCAAATTCAGATAATAATATCAAAATGTGCCGTTCGAGTTAAATTATTAATACAAAGATATTAAAATATTTAATAAATATTAAATAGAGTATTCACGGACCATTTATACGATACTTTTTGTACTCACATGTACACTCTCTTTAGACTCGTCGAAATAAAGATAGAAGAGTTAGTGTTATGCAAATATCTTAATTCGCAAATACAGAACATAAGAATAAATAAATCTACTTACAGTTTTTCCAATGCGCTATATCCCGAAAAGTTGTATCTTTTATCTTCATTATTCACAATGATTCTAAAAGATGGAAAAACATAAGAGACTGTGCTCGAATGCAATAATTTGTCAATATCAGTTTTGCTTATGTTTTGCTTATGATAATCAAAATAGGAAACAATCAGATCAGGTAACTGAGTAACTTATTTAAGAATTAAACATAAAGATAAATGAAAACAATATAATCAAATATTATAATTAAATAATAGTAAACGATAAATAATTATACAAGATTTAATATAATATTGTATAAAATAAAAGTCAATTTATATTAATTGACAAAAACAATTCATCAAAATTAACTGAAAAGTAGTGAATAGAAGTCCAGTCTATCAAGCAACACAATTTTATGTAAATGTACATACCGAATCCATAAAGGAACCAACGTTTGCAGAGACGATTAATCAACAACTCCACCTAGTGTTTAAGGATAGTCCGCACAACAATTCGATCTGGTAAAGAGAGTAAGCCTCAGTCAATTAAGCAAAGCGTCGGAAACGACTTTATTCACAATGTCACACAGGCAACCGAAACGACCAGTGAGTACTTGATTCAACTGATGAGTGTTGCCGGGTACTCATTGGTCGTCTAGAAGTGATATGGTTATAGAAAGTCGTGAATCAAAATCCCGTCTAGTACGCAAACATTTTGTATAATTACCGTATTCCGAAAGAAAACCTGGACCGTTGTCTACTCAGCACATCCGTGCACCTCTAGTATACATGCCTTTTTCATTAAAGATCCAACGAGTGCAGCGACAATTCAGCAACAAACTGTGCCTAGTGTTTAAGGATGATTCGTACAGCAATTCGATCAAGTAAAATGCGTAAGCCTCAGACAATTAAGCAAGGTGTTGAAAACACCTTCATTCACAACGTCACGCAGGCAACCGAAACGAACAGTGAGTACTTCATTCTACTGATGAGCGTTGCTGGGTACTAATTGGCCGTCTAGAAGTGACCTGGTGACTAAAAGTCGTGAATCGAAGTTCAGTCTAACAAGCAACACCATTTTGTATTAATGCTGTATTTCTAAATAAATCCTGGACATTTGTATTCTTTTTAAACTAGATTTCTTTTTAGACTTATGTCACTCTTATATGTAGATATTGGCTTAAGGATATTTGGCAGTGATGATAAGTTCGCGTTATCGTCGCTGTTTTTGTCTCGCAAAGAGATGCAAGAGCAGGATGATTTACGATGACAACATTTGCATATTCTTCCTTATTATCTGGATACGTTTTCTTCAATAATTGTTTTCTATCCATCAGTCGCACCTCTTTAAAATCCCTTTCGATCTGTATGCGCTAATATCCTCGATGAAACAACTAATTTTTTAGATCTATCAGTGATTTCTCAAAAATGATTGCCGCAGAACATTTTTTTGTAGTGATTGATTCATTCCTTATCAACAATATTTTTACACTATGATGATGGACACTACTTTAGTAAACAAATGATCTAACCTCTTCAGTCGTTTCGGCTGCCTTGTGATATATGAGCTACCGGAACACAGTTTTACACATTCTGCGATTATATTATGAAAATGTATCCAATAAAAGGATCCTGTGAGAAAGCAAGCAGCGACAGCAAATGATATTCCTGCCAAATAAAATTAGGATGATCCAGAAACCACGCTGTTAGTTTAAAGAGGTTTTGCTAATGCTACTAAGTTAGCAAATTTTCGGAGATGGCTTTAAAATATTCTACAATTCAGCCGAAACGACTGATGGTGGTTCACCCTATTGATAAGTGCTACCGGCTACCATCAGCTCGTCTAGGAGTGACAAGGAAGTCGGCTCTGAATGTAATCAAACTCCGGAATCGGCAACATCTACGAATGTGAAACTGGAGCTTTTTAGTTCCCGGAGCACAGCTTTACACATTCTGCGATTATATTATGAAAATGTATCCAATAAAAGGATCCTGTGGGAAAGCAAGCTGCGACAGCAAATAAAATTTCCGCTAAATAAAATTAGGATGATCCGAAAAGCACATTGTTAGTTTAAAAAGGTTATGCTTATGCTACTACGTTAGCAAATTCTCGGAGATGCCTTTTAAGTATATCACAAGGCTGCCAAAACGACTGATGGTAGGTCACCACACTGATGAGTGCTGCCGGCTACCATCAGCTCGTCTAGGAGTGATAAGGAAGTCTGCTCTGAATGTAATCAAACTCCGGAATTGGCAACATCTACGATTGTGAAACTGGAGCTTTTTAGCTCCCGGAGCACAGTTTTACACATTCTGCGATTATATTATGAAAATATATCTAAAAAAGGATCCTATGAGAAAGCAAGCAGCGACATCAAATAAAATTTCTGCCGAATAAAATTAGGATGATCCGGAAAGCACGTTGTTAGTTTATAGAGGTATGCTTATGCTACTACGTTAGCAAATTCTCGGAGATGCCTTTTAAGTATATCACAAGGAAACCGAAACGACTGATGGTAGTTTACCCTACTGATGAGTGTTGGCGGCTACCATCAGCTCGACTAGGAGTGATAAGGAATTCTGCTCTGCATGTAATCAAACTTCGGTTTGTTGCAACATCTACGATTATGAAACTGGAGCTTTTGAGCTCCCAGGGCACAGTTTTACACATTCTGCGATTATATATATATAATAGTAGTGCACAGATGTGCTTAGTAAACACCAGTATAGGATTTCTTACGAAATACGGCATTTATACTAAATGGTGTTGCTTGATAGACTGGACTTCGATTCACCACTTTCAATCACCATGTCACTTCTAGACGACCACTTCAGCATCGAAATGATGATTACCCAGCAACCCTCATCAGTAGAATGAGGTAAACACTTGTCGTTTCGGTTGCCTGTGTGACATTGTGAATAAAGGCGTTTCCGACACTTTGCTTAATTGACTGAGGCTTACGCTCTTTACCATATTTAATTTTTTAACGTTTAGATAATATTTTGAAATACTTATACGGAAACTTAATTTTTTAAATTTTACTTGACAGTAAAATTAATAACAGTTCCTACTGATCACCTATAATCTTTGTTCTTATACATCGTCTGGTCTTTATTATTCAATTTATAAAATTTAAATTTTATTATTATTCAATTTAAAAAAATTAAATTTTACTTTTAATTTTAACTCTAAATTTTAATTTTACATGCTCTGTTATTTATTATTCAAATCATGAAAATTAATTTAATTTTAAATGTCAGCTTTAAATTTTACTTGATAAATATATATATAATAAAATCTTATAATTCATTATCAATATTGATTTTGAATTTATATATCGTATTCATATTCCTTATTCTGATCATCATCTGTTAGTTATTAGTCAATTCATAAAATATGAATTTTATTTTACATATATATTTTAAATTGTAACTTTGAAATCTTTTGTAATAATCATTTACTATTCAATTATTAAAATTTTAACTTTATATATAGATTATATAAATCTTTATACAATTATTTATTATTTAGAATTAATTATTTGATTTTTAATTTATATCTTGTATAAAATATTTGGACTCAGGTATCTGATCTGATTTACTGGTAAAACTTGATTTTTGCGGCATACATACATTTGTTTTATTTCATTGTCATGATTGCTGATATTAGCATTTTGTTGCATGCCGATATTGCAGAGAACCCTAAATTTAAATCAAGATGGTGTTGATGGTAACAAAATATGATACAAATATTACAGAGTAAATTTATTCTCGAAGGATAACTTGTATCTTGGTATTTCTTGATTATATTTTTTATATAAGGTGAATAGTATTCCTTAAACAGATATAGAAGTTCAAACTGTTTGTAATAGAAAATACATACTTTCAATATTGGGATACATCTTTGAATTGAAATTTATGTAAGAAATGTTCTCCAAATGCCTATGATATAATAAGTAGCATAATACGTAACATATGTTAATTGACTGTATTTTTAATTATTTGCTGTTTAAATAAATGAAAAATTGTGCGTTTAAATATGTGATTTAAAAGCAGGCTTAAACATTATGCAACGTCAATACCATTTTAATTGCTTACGTAACAATAAGTTTTTAATTGTTTATTAATTACAAAATGCAGAAATTAAAATAAAAAATAATTTAAAGAGCATGATGCAACGTAAACATCATTTAATTGTTAGAGTAGCAATAAGTTTTTAATTGTTTATTAAAAACAAAATAAAATATATTAATATAAAAGCTAAAATAAAAAGTAATTTAATAACTAATTTGTTTTAAAACAAAATAAATTTATTAATAAAATTTCTATATTTTATTTAAATAAAATATAGAAATTTATTTAAATTTTTTTATTAAAATAAATTCATAATCCAAATTATAAATCAATTATATACAAAATATAGAAGCTAAAATAAAAATTAATTTAATAATAAGTTTAATTTAAAATTATTATATGATGAACTTTTCAATTATTCACACTAATAATCTATAATTGTCAAAAATGTTATAAAGTTTGAAAATAAATAATCTAAGGCTGTATGTTTACGACATCAATGCAACATAAAGAGTCATTTTATCATTTAAAATTTTATATTTATAATGAACCATAGAATAAAACCTTTTAGTCATTTAACCATTAAAAAACTGAATATTTGCAACAGAAAAAATGATTTAGTTTTTTATTTAAAATTAGAAAGCAAAGCTACGTCATTTACCTAATATTTCATGTGAAATTCTTCCTATAAGAGATCAGTATAATTCGAGTGAACATCGATTATAGTTCAAGGTAAACTATTATCTTACAACCATGAACGAAAATGTGAGTATATGAGCTCTTATTTATATTTCAGCATACATTAGAAAATTACGATGTTTTTGTTCATGATTGCGAATGTGAAAAAGTTTAAAGTGGTTTTCTACATTCACCATTCAGTAATTAATCGAAATAAAAGTAATTAAAATCATGAAAACTTCCACTACGAGCTGTTTAAATTGCATCGATAATCGAATAATAACAATTTTGTATAAAATTTCACACGCATTCTGCACTTTCTTGAAAATCATAAATGGAAATACATACAATTGTTGGTAATTAAGAACAAATCCTAATAATCTAGAAATCATATATAATGTCTGCAATTACTGAGTACTACTAATAATTTAAACGTTTTGCATTTATATAGATTATTTTAAAAACGTAGGTATTGAAAAAAGAAGATAAAAGCAGATACTTACAATTCCAAAAGAGGCATTTTAATATTATGCATTGGCATCACCTTCATATGTTTGAAACCCCTAAATTCGCAAATTCAATATTTTACTGACACAATTAAAGCTTACACAATTACAATTTAAACTAGGAAAGATTATTTTGGGTCAATCGATTAAGAAAGGCAGGCCGCAATTGTTATAGACACATGCGCATATGTCTATAATTAAAGTCTAATATTTATATTTATTTGACATTAAATATAAATCGATGAAATACATCAATATTTGATAGTACAATGCGAAAGTGCTTACTATTTTATATACAATAAGCCAAATTGGTTGATAAATATACAAAATAATTTCTCTTAGTGTAGAATTTATATAGTTATTATTAATGTAATTAATAATTAATATAATGAAATTAATAAATATAATATAATTTATAATTCATATATACAATATAATTAAATGATTCACAAAGCACGACGAAGAGAACTGCTCGTATCCTACAGGACCTCAGAAGTATTAAAGAACACGAATTTGAATAATTTATCAATCAATTAATAATTAATGATATTTATAATATCATTATTAATTATGCACAAAACATTTTATCAAAATTGAAATGGCAAAACGCGCCGCATGAGGTAGAAAATTTTTTGAATTTTCGATTCATGTTTGGAATCATCATCAGAAATTGTAAGGAGTTAATTTAGTAGTCAAGAAAGTTCAAACTGTTTAAAAATTAAGTAGTCAAGAAGGTCAAACTGTTCAAATATTTAGTAGTTAAGAAAGTTTGAACTTTCTTGGCTACTTAGTTAACTACTTGTAATTTCTGATGATGATTCCAAACTGGAATCAAAATTCAATAAATTTTCTATCTCATGCGGGTCGTCTTGTCATTTCAATTATGAAAATTTAACATTGACACCGAGCACCTTCCGTTTTAATGATTTTGTATATATCATATTTTTGAAATCTGACCAGTGGCACAAAACATTGGCATATAGATATTTTAATGAAGAACAACATTAAAGTGTGAATGCATTTTACTAAACTACACAGTTTTATCTAAACTAAAATGTCGAATATTTATCTCATACTTTATATTACATATATTTATTAATTATAATACAAATATTTTTATATTTATCTAATATTTTTTATCTAAAATAAACCGTCGAATATTCTAAAAGATCCGTTAGAAATTTCCATTTTTATGTTATTATTTGTTTTTTTATTGTTTTTTATTTGCATGCAGACTTATTTAATTGTACAATTGTTGATTGTTTCCTAATGTAATGTTATATGCAATCATTATTGTAGTGTAAGTTAAATAATAAACGATACTTTCGTCTTCTCTGTTTAGCCTTTCAACAACTTCTTCATTGCTAGCCTTTTAAACATCACAAGAAGACAAAAACATTTCTTTATGGTAATCAATCAAGTGAAAAATATGTAAGGAAGAAGGTATTGCACAAATCGTAATGAAATATACGCTTTTAAAAAAATAGATATCGATCAAATTAAAAAGTTGTCAACTAGGTTTCATTGATTGATAATTAAAATTGAGAATTAATTCAATTTGAAAATTCAATTAAAAACATTCCATCAAGCGACGAAGCCCACATTTGATAACATACATTAAAATAATGGAAACTTACAATGAAACCATAGGATTCGATATCGTCAACTTTGAATTATTAGCAAAATAACAGTAACTTAAGACACTAAATAATAAAAAGGTAAGGAAACCACTTAATTCAACATTTAATACTTTAAATAAAATATTACTATAACATAAACCGTAACATTATAAAATTATAAATTTAGCTGCTATTTATAACCAGATGTATAAAAAATCAATGATAAATAAAATAAGATAAATACTTACAGATGTGAAAGGTCGCCTTCGATAACAAGCAAATCAATTAAGTCAACGCTTAATACTGTATTATCAAAAAAATAACAACTTGACAAAAAAGATTATCATCAGAAATTACGAGATTTTGATTCACAGAAATGCTATTAAATTCAACAAGTTTGTGTTTAATCAGTTTGTGATTATTAAAATCAATATTGGTACTTCGTAAAACGAATATAAAATGAAAATTCTAAATATATTATCATGCTAATATGAATCTTATATATCATAAATACAAAACTCAAAATGGATGTTGTATTTACAAGTAAAGAATAAAATAATAAATAAAATTAAATTAGATGAATACTTACAGCTCTGAAATATTGCCGACAATATTAACATCGGAATGAAAGCTCGATTTATAGATATAACTTAAAGAATAATTGTTTTTGAAAAATTTAATTAACAACTGTTTTATAGAAATATAGATGTAATCTAATGATTGAAAATCCAGAATATAGTAAACTATATATATTCATATATATTATGTTCTTCAAAAAACGAGCAGTGAAGAAATATATATAATTATAGTATATATATTATAATATATATATTTTTACATATATAAAAAAAATAATACATATACGGTATTCTATTGAAGGATTCGATCTTGTACTTATTATTATATATAAGAAATGGACATAAATCTCATGTAGTATATACATATATATTCTTCCATTAATATATAAGAAATAGACAAACGTCAGGTGGTATCTTCGATACCAACAATGCAAATGATATTATGAAGAAGTCCTAGCATCGAAACTTAAGAAATATGCTTCATTTATTTATTGACTATTTTACTATAATAAAAAATCATCGTTTAAATCAATAATTTTAATATTGTTTTCAACCTTTGATTTTTAGAATTAAACATCTTAAACTAAGTTTATTTAACAAATTATGTGAAAATATTCAAATACATACAACATTTTGATAAAATGATGTTTTCCATAAAGAAGTTTATGCACGCATAAATTTTAAAAGAATCGTGTTTTTTTGAAATATTCAATACATATTCTGCTAACATCTGCTGTATAATATTAAATGTAGTTAACAATTTAGTACAAAATGTTAATGATGTGTTTAGTGATTACTAATAAACATTTTTACTGCTAGTCGACACAATGTAATTTAAATTTAGATAAATGATAATCAAATTGTAATTAGTATCGAATTGTTTAATTCCAAAATTTAGATTTTCATACGCAAGGTTTAATTTTTGTAAAAAAAACTATCAGTATTTACTTACATAGTGGATGTCTTTGCATTTACAATCAACATGGTATATGATTTGAACACACTATTTGAAATTTCTCTAAACAATCAAAAAAATCATTAATCTTATAAATTAAATTATTTCTTAAAGTATATCATCTAAGTGTTATCACAACACTTAGATGATGTACACAGGTACAATTTGACCATTAACTAGGTTTTATAAACCAACTTAACCTATATAATTTACATTATATAGGTTTTATAAAATCAAAGGATTTAATTTTATCGTTTGAATATATATCTAATACAATGTATTATATATATTACATATATATCTAATACAATGTATCATATATATTACATATATATGTAATATATCTAATACAATGTACACGTGGATCGCGATATATTGGAAAAACATATTGAATGTTAAAAACTAGGTTAAAAACTATATTATAATAATCCATTATTATATTCATTTTGATATTTCTAAAGAATTTAAAAAAATCATTAATCTTTTAAATTAAATTATGTTTAAAGTAGATCATCTTAGTGTTATCGTGTCAATAAGTACAATTTGAACATTAATGAGGTTTTATAGACCACGCTGGCATGTATTATTGGCATTATATAGGTTCTATAAAATCAAAGGATTTAATTTTATCGTTTGAATACACGTTTGTTTAAAGTATATAATTGAAATCATATATAGGAAAAATAAAAGTTAATATTATTATTTGTGAAATAGTTAACAATAATCCATTATTGATAAAAATTAAGTTAATTTATTAATTTAAAAAAGGATTAATATATTTTTAATAAGATTAATTTATGTCAAATATTAATTAGTATTGATTTAATTCCATAATGTTGATTTTCATAAGTAAGTTTAATTTTTAATAAAAAATATTGACAATATTTACTTACAAAAAGGTATTCTGTGCATTTACAATTAGCGTAGCATTTGATTTAAACAAATTCATTCTGCAGTACAGTCTAAAATGTTAAAAATTATCAATTTACTAATAAATTAAATTATTTTAATTAATTGAATAAAGTGTTATTTAATTCAAAAGCCATTAGATTTTATACAACAAAATAATTTAGAATATTATCGTTTTGAAAAATACTGTTGAATCCACATGTCATTAAATTTATTATTGCTAAGTATCCAATTTGAAACCCGATCAAGAGAAGGTTAAAACGATAATTAAATAATATCAACAATTAAATAAAATTAATATCATTTTATTCTGATTTTTCCTTTCGTGCTCTTTATTTTATATGATTAGCCGTTTCTCAAGTAAGACATTGTCGCCGTAGAATGGTCTTCACACTTAAAATCTCACAGATGGTTATTTTCTTAAAATGAAAATAACGAATATAATATAAAATGCAGAAACGAAGGTCTATAAATAAAATTCAAAGATATTTAATAAGCAAAAGTAGCAAACTAGAGTATTATTATAAGTATTTGAGCATCTCAAAATTTCGAAATACAACATTTTTTACATATCTAACATGTTCGTTAAAAAAGAACAGACGCAAAATGACTGATTCATGGAAATGTTAAAGTTCGTAAACAAAGTAACAATGTTATATCGTGTAATTTAAATGATAAATTATATATAAACAAAAACTGCATGAATCAAATGAATAAATTGTATTTTATTATTAAATTTTAAAGAACAATTGCATATGCATATTCAGAACGCACTTCATTCTATATATGTCAAGAAAGTACCGTGTTTGCAAAATCAAAAACTGTTTTTGTTATGCTGTTTGAAATCTAAGTAAAAAGGGGAAATACAAAATTATAAAAATTATATTCTATTACATTTTATTCCTTGGTTTTGTTAAAATTATGAGTGATGGAATTTTTCTTTCGCTACTTTTAATTAATTGATGTTGTCTGTTATATAAAAATGTGCCTTGAGGATATAATTTATTACAATTTAAAATTAAATCATACAGAATAAAGAATAAAACATAATTACAATAATTCGAAAAATAAATAAACCGTAATGCATTTCAAGCTTTAATTACCGTAGAATTTTAGTTCTTTACATTTAATTGGCTTTTTCTGCTTCATTAATATTTGTTTAAAAAACTTTTTAATTAAAAAATCAAAAGATATTATTTTGTTTGTTTTAATTCCTTTTTTTCCTATGCACGCGAAATACATAAATGTATAATTTTATTTTGATATTTTTCTGTGCGTTTGATTGTAGCGTTTTTGATTTTTTTGCTTTGCTACTACACAGGTGGCACAGTTTAAAAAATAAAGAAGAATAAAAAATTACGAATAAGAATAGAAAAACACAAATATTTTTCATTAGGAACAAGCTCTTTGCGTGTACTATAATGTTTGAAAAATGATTTATTTAGAACAGTCTTACTTAATAAAAAAATAATAATTAATCAATTAATTTAAATCTAACTTAGTTTGTAATGTTTACTTTTATAATATTAGTTTTACGTATGAAGCAATTTAAATCTAACTTTGATTTTATAGTAAACATTTAAAACATTGATTTTATGCATAAAACAAATATTTAGTGAACGTCATCATTACGATTAATTACTTACGTATAATCTCTTGATACATTTACAGTAAACACAGCACTCGATTCAAACTTATTACTATTTGATACTCTAAATAGTATTTAACATTAATAATATTAACATTTTATTAAATATTAACGCGGCATAGCATTGTAATAAATTGTAATAATGAAATGCTAATAATTAAAATTATAGAATAAATATTATAATTAGAAATATGACATGTAAAAAATAAGAATATGTATCGTAAACAATGAGAAATTCAACATTTTTATTATACAATTACTTTTAGATTAGCCTTTTAAATGAAATTTGTATAATCTAAATGCTAGAGTTCCTCCTAGATGTGGGATTGAGGTACTCTGGTAACTCAGCCTAACATCTAGGAGGAAAGTAGCATTTAGATGATAAAAATTCTATTTAGAAAGCTAATCTAAAATTAATTGTTGAATGATTATAGCAAAATATAAAATGATAATAGCAAATGCAATATCAGATTTGAAAAACACTCTTGAAACAATATTAAAAAACTGTATCAGCTTTGATTTTTGTATCTTAAGATTCTAAGAAGGTTGTTTGAACATAAAAATCTGATTTTTACTGTTTAACGTAAAAACGTCTTGAGAATTGGATATTTCGTTTATCAATATTGGTCATCATCAAAAATGTATAAGTTTGTATCTGAGAAACAAATAAAAGACTTTACAAACACAATTAAATCATAATTACACTTGAAACTAGGCATTGTAAACTCTCACCATTTTATAATTGTTCAAAGAATTTGATTCATATTTATTTGAATCAAATAAAAATTCATCAATGCTTAATGCAATTGTTTTAATTGATATTAAAATATATTCTAGAGTTAAAAATAGCCTGGAATAAATAGCCTGGAACAGAAAAAATTAGAAACTACTTTTAAATTATGGTTCTATTTACAAAATATTTCTCAGATTAATTCAAGTAAACTATCATTTTACTTTATTTAATATTATTTTGCTTGACGAAGATATCTTTCGACAGTGTTGGACACATAAATAGTTTTTAATTGGGCATATTTTGACATTTTCGATAATATTCTTAAAATGCCGATTGCATTTGGTTTGCATTCCCTACTCGGTAAAACTAAAATTTCTACGAAATACTAAAATTTATTAATGAATAAAAAATTCCTTAAAATATTAATATAAGATTTAAGCAAATATTTTAAAATAAAAGAATACAAAGTTATTATAACTAATCGAACTCGAAAGTTAAAACAATTTGCTATGATATTTTTATTTACAACATGTGACGGATACGATAAAATTTAAAGTTTTTTTACTTAAAATCACATTTGGTGTTTCTTTTTTATTTGATATTAAAACAAACGGATTGTAAACCGTGAAAATAATAATAAACAAGCATTGCATTTAAAATTTAATAAATAACTACAATACGATTTAATATCAATAAGAAATATTAAGACATAATTTAACAATCACTTACAAACTTGCGTGTTTCTCGTCAGAACTTAGGAATAATATATTCATAGCATAAGAGAATACTCTATCACTGTAACTACTAAAATTAAAAAATAGTTTTCAATATTTTTTTAGAATTTATTATTGATTATTTTGGATATAAAATTAGTAAATTAAGCTATATAGTAAATGAATTTATAAATATTTCAAATATTCAATGTGAGTTTATATTTTTAATTGAATTCTAGAATGTATTGTGGTAATATCGCTAAAGATTGCGAATAATCAAATAAATATTGAAAATTGGATTTTAATTTTTGAGATGTTGTGCAATAAATTGCATATATTTTTAGAAACAATAGTAAGACATTAAATCGAGAGATACTTTAATAAAATATAAAAATACATGACGGTTATTTCGTCCAAACTATATCTTTGGACGCTCAAATGTATGTGTGACGAAATAAACGCTTGTCAGTAACGCAGTTAATTATATATTTCCTTTTTACTCAAATAAATACAATTAAAAGTCAATTATAAAAATTATCGCAGAAATAATTATATTCAAATATTAAAGAAGTTATGAAATTATCCTATTTCAAAAATGATGTGATGTTTAATTTTTAAATGTGTAACAAGTTTTTTTAACCGCAATGTTTGGCCTGATAAAATTGTTATAACTAACACTTATTATAACTAAACACGATATAAAATACTACACTTTTAAAATTGTAAATGCGTTGTTTTGGTTTTTTACGCATTGATCAATTTTGATTTTGATAAATTATCTGTTTTGTTAAAATTAGGAAATATATTATAAAACAAAACATGATTCCAATTTAATGCATATTAATTCAGATAATTTGATGTCTATTAAAAATGAATTATAATTATAATAAAAGTATAGTTCAATTTTTGAATATAATTAATTCATTGTTCCCATCTTTAACATTTTAATAAGAAACTTTCATTAATATATAAAAATATTTGTAAATATTTTCAATTTTACAAATAAAATCTAAAAATTGTTTGCTGATAAAATTTAAAAATTGGTTGATATATGCATTTAATTAATGTTTCACAAATAGAATTGTTACTAAAGTTAAAATTATGGAAAATATATGATCAAATGAATTGTATTTTTAAGATATGTATTTCTGACATTTCAATGATTATTTACTGCGATTTTCAAAAGTAGACAAAATATATTAAATTTACAATAATTAAGTACACAATAAATATAAACTACTATTATATCAATAGAAAAAAAATTTAAACAATTATTATTTAATATTTAATTTTAAATAAAAATTATTTATTATTTTCTAATTTTTAACTCATAAGCAGTGTGTGAAATTCATAATTGACTATTTTTGTAAATATAAAAGAACAGTTTTTTTGTTGAAGTTTCGATGTAGGATATTTTAAATTTAAATAATAATGTAAATAATGTTTATAATAATATAAATATAATGCAATTTATTATCAATTGATAAAGCAGGTGCATACTTCGAGATTGTTAACAGTACATTCTTTAATAAATTGAAGGATGTACGACATCGTTTGTAGATTAAAACTGAAATTCAATTTGCACAGATACATGCACGACAAATGCATGCCCAAGCATCTCCAAAAAGCACATTTCTTGCGATTTGAATAATCAATTTAATAAATATAATAATTAATCTAATTATTAATGTAATGGTTAATATTTATAATCAAATATCAGTCAATTAAATACTATAATTGAACATTAAATACTATAAAACAACTTTTTATACAAAAAATGTCAACAAATATTAATTATCCCGATATAACAAATAATTACGGTAAACGCTAATAGATACAATTTTGATGTGATTTTAATTCAATATAAAAAGAGAAAAAATAAATAAGAAAAAATATATCGGGCATATTTAAACATTGTCGATTTTATTTTTTATGTAGCCACATAAAAAATGTGTACAATCAAAATTCGAACATTAAGATAAACTAGTAATCTTACAATAATTAAACAAATATTTATGTATATAAACATATAAATTCAGTACATATACGCATATACTATATATGCAAGAACACGATTTGCAACAAAGCTAACTAAAACATCAAATATCCTTAAAATAATCTTTTAATTATATGGCACATAATTAAATATAATAACTAACCATTTTCGATAAAGAAAATGTACCTCTGGTATATGAATTGTATCTTTTACACTAAAAAATAAAGAGTAAAATGTATATAAAAGAGTAACCTACACTAAAGGTGGTTCAAATGGATAACCTGATCTGTTCAGTTGTAGATTAGCGTTCAGAATGATCTCTGTTTCAGCAGCTGTAAGTTCATCATTTTCTTCCGTAGAAGTTGTTAGGTTCTTAACTTTATCACTAATCAGAAATTCTAATTAGATTAAATTAAAGATGAATTCAGTAGCGAATTTAAAAAAAACTTAGGGTAAAAGAGAAATGTTGTACAAAACAAGCTGTTTACAAATGAATGATGAACTGATGCATCAAACCGCATGAATAAAAAATAAAAAAAGTCCAATTTACCGAGTAAGCAAAATATAAATTTTTGAAAGTAATACGAATAAAATAATCAGTAGTTACGGATTAGATCAAAAGGGGAAACTTTTTGGAAAGTAATTAAAGGAAATATATAAAATATGCGCACAGTCTATAAATTTTTCACATATAATGAATTTCTTGCAAAAACATATATATTAAACGTAAACAGAATACATCTTATGAGCAAGCGTTAAAGTCTTTAAACAAATTATTGCGTTAGGAAAGCTAGCATAACTTTTACTCAAATCACTTTTTACAAATTATAACAAATACATTTAATTAAAACATGTGAAGAAATTTAGTTTTCTTAAAGTTTTTAAAAATTTATTTATACAATTTTTATTGTCATTTCTTAAAAACAAACATGTTGACTTTCCATTCATTTGTTCATTCATGTTTTCTGAAATACATTTCTTGTTCAGTAAAATGTATAATGTA
The DNA here is from genome assembly GCA_012934845.2 of Pomphorhynchus laevis. Classification (NCBI taxonomy): domain Eukaryota; kingdom Metazoa; phylum Acanthocephala; class Palaeacanthocephala; order Echinorhynchida; family Pomphorhynchidae; genus Pomphorhynchus; species Pomphorhynchus laevis. Next base: position 28,104 of record WNNJ02000035.1, on the reverse strand, counting down.
TAGAGAAAAATGCATTATGTAACATGTAAACTATTTACATTACCCAATAATATTTATAAATAATTAAAAATTATTTTCGTTATTATAAAAAATGGTTTAGAATTTATTTATTCTTCATCAATGTGTGAAGTCTATTATTACTTAAATTTTGAATTAATCTAATCATTAATAATTGTAGAGACTTTAAAGAATAGTAAATTAACATTTTGAAACAATCTACAAATTTGAATAATTATACAAATTCAAAAAATTTCTAACAAATAAACTATAAAATTTAATGTAATATTAAGTAAATCAATAAACTTAAAATATAAAATTTTTTTAAATATTAAATAATACCTGTAAATCAGTATACAACTATGCTTTAAATTCATAATAAATTGTAAAGTTATGCATATCTACCAAGCAAAGTACTTACATTGTTTGAATTTCGCTTTCGTTTGTGATGATATTACGGCTATTTTTTACTGAATCAATACCGTTGTTTAAATTAATGAGAAAAATTGTCAAATTCGGAATTATTAAAAGTAGAGTCAAAAGGAACATCATGATTTCTAAACCACAGGAAGTAAAGTTTATGTGATCCTATTAATAGATGGAATAATAAAATCTTATGATACCATGTTCACTTTTCTTAGTATGAACGATATAAAAATTTAAATTATAAATTACAAGCAATTCAAATTAGATTAATTTATTTAAATTAGATTAATGAAATCATATTAATGGATACGAGTACGGTAAAGATTATTCGTTCATTGAAATAGTATTTTAACTACAGGAAAACACAGATAAGAATATAAAACGTAGAGGCTGAAACCGAACGATTCAACAAACAGTGTGTTTCAAAACCCAGGTTGATCAAATTGTCTCTTGGTACTGCAGTTTCAAGTTATTTAAATGCTACTAGTCTTTGAATATGTAATAAATTTAAAAAATTACAGTTTTTTACATAAGAATAAAATGTGGTTTTTAAAAAATATAAAAAAATTATATTTAACAAAATTAAAATAAAAAAAATTAAAATATCATAAATTTAATATTAGTATAAAAATTTGATATTTACTTCAAAAGCTAAAGTAGAATAACTGTGAAGTAGAATAACGAAGCAGACACAATGTGAAATGTTTTCTCGTTACAAAAGTGCAAGATATTATATTAAAATGTTCTTACGAGTTAAATCTGTAGACGGTTCACTGTTTGTAATTAAAATATCATACGAGTGTATAGTTTATATATAGAAGTACAAATCAGGGCCTCTGACTCATGTGAAAATAGAATTTTGTAAAGCGGAGTAAGTTATAAATATTGTACCGCACATTATTGCATAAGCTGCAAACAGTCTGTACTTTACCACAGGTTTAATATTGCAAAGAATTGCAATTATAGAGGGTTTTGCGTTAGAAGACTTCAAGCGCATAAAGAAAAACGAACTTGACACTGTATGTGAATGTATGCTCTCTAATTAAGACCACTTTTAAGGGCTTTGACTCAGGTAGAAATAAAATATTGTGAAGCAAAATACGTTACAAAAATTTACGTTACAAAAATTTCACCTCTTCCTATTGCATAATCTAAAAACAGTCTTCACTTTACTACAGGTTTAGTTTTGCAGAGAAATCGCACAAGGGGAGGGGTTTTGCATTAGAAGAATAAAAAACGAATGTAGAAACACTTTAATTTAACACTGTATTGTGTCGATAACTTGCACTGGATGTAATACTTTGCACTGGGCATATTTCCTCTTAACTTAAAAGTGATTAAACAATGACTAGTTTTCTTTAATGCCAGGAGGCCACAGGGCTCCAAAAGACGACTGCTGTAAGACCACCTTTAGCTCTAAAGAAACTTGCAAGGACTAATGGATCGCAATGGGCTAAAGCGCCGGGAAATAAAGACAATGCCGGTTGGCAAATGTCTTTTTCTGGTGGGAAGGGAGTGTGTATATTTCCTAGTGATTAAAAAAATGATGTATAATGCGTTAGAAATAAGGTTTCGTTTTGTTGTTATAGTTGAATGAATACAAATAAAACATTATCAAACATGTTCTCATAAAGCATGGAAACAAACTCAAATGTCTGCTGAATATATGATTCGAGAGAAATTAACATTGATAAATACCAATAACAAAGAGAAATGTTCTCAATTCGCGCTTTAAACTCTTCAAATTTCATCAACTTAAATACTTAACAATAATTTAATGCTTGGGTATTTGCTAATGCATATGTATAGTCTAATGTTTAGTTATCGTCTTAGATATTTAGCATTAAACTACACCCATTCATTAAAAAAGAATGATCATTTTATCGTCGTAAGTAATCGTTTTAACCTTTAATTTATTAAATTTTTTATCAGACGTTTATTTTATTCTTATGAATAAAATAAAACACAGAAACAGAGAATCTTACAGATTACATAAGAATCACAGATTCTCATGTGTTCATAGATTTTTGTAAAGCAGAGGTAGTTACATACATTGTACCTCTCAATTACATGAGCTACAAATAGTCTCTGCATAAACATGGGTTAAAATATTGAAAAAATTAAACAGTTATTATTTTGCGTTAGGGGTCTCTAAATTGACACTCCGTGTTTGCAAATAAGCACTTAAATTGTATTGTGTCGTGCTCTACACGTTCATTAAATACTATAATTACGGAAAATACAATAATTCGCAAGTAACCAAAGCCTAAAGTGTTATAAAAATGTATAAAGCACAAGAATGTTTCGTATTTTTAAAATAGTTGAATGTACAGCGATTAAAGCATTATCTAATTTTGTATATTATATAATTCAAACACAATACATGTAATTTGCTATCTTGTTTTTTTACTAAAATTTGGAGCATTCCTTTATATTTGAACTATTGTAACGTTAAAATATAATATTTAATAAAATAAGTTCAAAATGCTTTGAACAAAAAATGAAATGCGGATTTAAATAAGAAACTAAACTGTCACGTTTTAACAAAAATACGAATTACTGGATATAACATATTTATTTTATAAATTTATATCATTTTTATATTGAATAAAATAAAAATCATGTGTAATAACTTGTATAGTAACTTGTACTTGACAGAATACAACTTAACTTATTATTAATTAATTTTTGATTCATTGAACAAATGATATCTTAGGAAACACTTCCCTATATTTACATAAAGATCTTTCAGCTAATTATGTCATAAAAGTTGATTTAATATTTCTAATTGTTCAAATATATACTTATATTTTTATATACTTTTAATATTTATAAGTACATTTATCTAATATCGCTATGCCTTTAGAAGCAGACATAGGATCATATGACTCATGTTCTAGCGATATTGTTCACGAAAGAAGGCAGGTACATCAGGGAGATTAGGAAGTGTATTTGCGCAGCTAGCGCAGCGATGCGTTCTTTCTGCAGGTATGTCGTGGTGAATCGGGAGTTTAATCTTTAGGCAAAACTTTCGGTTTACAATGCAATCTTCATCATATGCTAATATATGGTCATGAACGTTGGGTTATTACAAAAGGGATATCTTAGATACAGGCGATTGAATTGAAATTCCTTCGCTGCGTGGCAAGTCTTAGTCTTAGAGAGAAGGCTAGGGAATTCGGTCATCCAGGATAGACTCGAAGTAAAGTCGTTGCTTTTCCACATCGAAGAAAGTCAGATGATATTGCTATGACACGTTCTAAGAATGTCTACGGATCGCCTTAAAATTATTAATCTAATAATTAATAAATATATGCAACTAATCAAATCAGCTAACTGAGTGTACGTATTTTATATAATTATAAAATAAACAAAACATAATAATGTTAAATTAAAATTTAATAATTAAATAATAAAATTAATAATTGTTTTTAGATTTTCTATAATTTAAATCAAGTTAAAAAAATGAAATTTAAAATAAACGTCATTTTTATGAATTGACTAATAAATAACTGACGTTGTATCAGAATAAGAATTAGAGGTCATCAGGAGGAACTGCTATTCTATCATGTTTCGGCCTCTAACTCCTCTACCCAACATAGCAGCGGGGCCAAATACATGCTAATGATGTATTTCATCTGATAAAACTATCTAGTATCTTACTCTAATACCAAGTATGTTATTTGTTATCTATCCATAAATAATTGCAATTTAATAGTAATAATTTATTCTTTATATTATTGTGTTGATTTTACTATTTTCTGCTTGATGTTTTTTTATAGTAACCTAGTTAAAAATATGTATATATTAAATTATTCAAATTATTTTAAAGAAAGCCAATATCATTACATATTGTTGCAAAATTTTATTATTTAATGAATTATATTAAATTTTATACGAGATTAAAATATGTCATATTTACCTACTAATTAATAGTAGTTTTAGTTTATGTTAATTTAATGTTCATATAAAGATATACACCTTCTTTATCATTAATATTGGTTTTGTTAAGAATAAGGCTTTCTGGATAAATTTGTTCACTAATTGAATAAAAATTATTAGAATTAAATACACATATATCATCAGTGTATCGAAACATATATTTCATATATTTTGATAGTTTAGATTTAGTTTTTACACAGTTATGAACAAATTTATATTATATAAAGCTTAAAAACAAGTCAGCTATAATTGGGTTACTTTTATTACTCATTGGGATACATTTAACTTGTCTACATGTAGATGTCCCTACTTTTAAATAATTTTGATTTATCATAATATTTAAGGATTCTATGAATTAAATTTGATCCATATATTTATATTTACTTGATGGTTTAATTTTTGTTAGATATGGTTTTTAATTTTTATAACATATATATGTATATCTTTTTCCGAATATAAGATTAATTAATTTTACTAACACTTCTTTAATATTTGCTAAATCTAGATTTGTATAAAGCGTACTAAAATCGTACGTATTTATATTATGAAAATTTATTCCTTTTGTGTGTTCTAAAAATTCTTTTGTAGAATAAATACTAAAATAGTGTTTTATACCAGTATACATTTCGATTACCTTGCGATATTTTTTGAAGTGTGCTTTTATTACTTTAAGTATTTTATTCATATAGACATAAAGTGGTTTTAATGTACATTTAAACGCATTACACATGAACCTCTGTTTTATTGGATTTTTATGTAATTTTGATTCCAATATAATATAGGTATAGTTTTATTATCTGATTCAACCTTTATACCCTTTTTATCCATAATAGAACAGTGACTTGTAATAATTGTTTCAAAACTTCACTCACTACGTTCATATGTTGGATTTACATTTAAATCATTAGATTTGAATGTAAATACCAAATAGTGAAATTTTCACGATATCGATCAACTCGCGCAAGATATACACGTAAATCTTATGAAACCAATAAAAATATTGTATTATAAATTGATTGTTCTATTCATAAGTTTCTCTCAAGAGCTAAATATATTTTTAATATTATTGTGTTAATTTATACATTTCACTATTTTCTGTTTTATTTTTATGGTAGCCTAGTTTAAAATATGGATCTTTTAAATTATTTAAATGATTTTGATACCATTTATTTGATTTTAATATACCCTATTAAATAAAACTTATTTTGACATGTTACTTGATATATCATTTTAAATTGCTTTCGGGTCAAATGTAACTTTTGACTACAAACCATTCACGAGAATATGAAAGACTACATGTATTATTTTGATATTTCGACAGTACTTAGCAATCCTCTTCAATCTGATAACAGCGGAAAAACATGCAAATTAAATACAATTTAAATTTATGTAATTTTGATATAAGTTGCAATTTATTTTACATCATTGTATATGTGTGGTGGATTTTAAAAGACCAATCAGATTTTTTCCATTTCGTTGTAGGAAAGTTAGATATTCACAACAATTCCTGAATAAGCAATCGTCCTAACTAATTTTTGTTGCATAGAACGTCAATGCTTTCAAAATCAATGTGATGATATTGTTTTATATGATATTATTTAATATGCATGTATGCTTATGTAAAAATATGTTTTTTTTTTGCAAATCTAAATATGTCATCGTTAAGATTTTTGTTAATAATTGTTTATATATATCAATTCAATTTTTTATATCAATAAATATTTTTAACAAAACATTATATTTGGGCTACTATTACCACTTATTGGAACACATTTTATTTGTCTAAATATAGATGTCCTCTCCTTTTAATAATTTTTATTCATTAAAATATTTAAGGATTCTACTAATTCCATTTTATCCATATATTTATATTTACTTAATGGTTTAATTTTCGTTAGATATGCATTATAGTTATTATAACATATATATGTATATCTTTTCCCGAATATAAGATTAATTCATTTTTTAATGCATCTGTAATATCTGCTAAATCAAAATTTGTATAAAGCGTACTAAAATCGTATGTATTTATATTCTGAAAATTTATTCCTTTTGTGTGTTCTAAAAATTCTTTAGTAGAATTAACACCGAAATAGTGTATATATATTAAATTGTTTAATTTTTGTTAGATGGGCATAAAGTTATTATAGAATATGTATAACGTATAATAGTAGTGCACAGATGTGCTGAGTAGACAACGGTTTAGGATTTCTTTCGAAATATGGCATTTATACATAATGGTGTTGCTTATTAGACTAAACTTTGATTTACGACTTTTTGTCACCATGTACGACGAATGAGTACCCGGAAACACTCATCAGTATAATGAAGTACTCACTGGTCGATTCGGTTGCCTGTGTGACATTGTGAATGAAGGCGTTTCCTGACATTTGGCTTATACCCTTTTAATAGCATTTTCCTTAATTCACTTTTTTTATTTATAAACTTACTTATTTCCGGTCTAATTATATTTTTACTTTTACATAAAGTTACATTCATTAATGGATTTTATGGTTAGTGTATAATTTTATTGTTATTATTAACATTTATAATATGATTATAGTATTTTATAGTACAAAAACTGTCTATGATGTAACTTAACCTATCATACTCTTCAATTTATCTTTGACTAATTGAACAAATGAGTTCTTTAGAAAAACTTCAAATATTTTACAATGACTTTTTACTAATGACCAGCTTGACATAGTAAGCATTTTAGTCATTATATAACGAATAAAAATTTTTGTTATTAAATGTATATTTACACCCTTTTGATAGCATTTTCCTTAATTTCCCCATTTTCAATAAATTCTAGATTATTGATACAAAAATGTTCATTATATTTCAAAATTAAGAAGTTTGCAATTGCATTCAGTTTCTATAATGTTTGTAATATCATCGGTACATATTAATTTCAATTCTTTATTATAATTGCAAATTTTTCGTCCAAATGGCGGTAAAAACTTTTACCTTATTTTAGAAATATATTTACTTAAATCTGATCCCATTATTTCTTTACTTTTAGAATTGTTTATAAGTCTACCTATATTTATGGTACATTTATTGATGAATATTACGGTCAGTGTATATTTTTATTCCTATTGTTAACATATATTGTTCGACTATAGTATTTTATATTACAATACCTTTCGATTATACAACTTGACCGATCAAAATCGTTATATTATAATTATAGTGGTTAATTAATTTTTGATTTATTGAAAAAATGATATCTTTAGAAAAATTTATTTTTACATAAAGATCTTTTAGCTTATTATCTCTAAAAAGTTGTTTTTATATTTCTAATTATTCATGTATATTTATCTTTTTGTATATTGTTAGCTCTATTTTTCTTATACCTATTATTGCCATGACTTTTTTGCTTGGATCTAACATGATAATTATAATATACTTGTTTATTATTTACTATACGTCTTCTGCCAATTCTTTGAACCACATCATTCAATGCTAATGGGTACATGTAATTAAGCGTTTTAACTCAAGCAATGAAGCTTACTATAAGATATTAATTTATAACCAACTTTATAAAAGTTGAGTTGTTAACTACTCAACTTTACAATTGAATTGTGGTAGAAAGACAAATTATTTTTTTAAATATTTAATCTGATAATTCGAACGAGAATTTAAACAATAAATGAGCAACAGCAGAAACACTATCGATGCATCAATGGATCAAACAGTTTTTGCATCCAATGGAGATCCAGTCTAAGAAGGATTAAAGGTTACTGATCTTGTAAATATCTCTGTTTCTAGCACGAAGGGTAAACTACTTCCTGTACAAAAATTAACTAACTAGGTAGTGATAAAGTTGAAAAGCGGTTTGAGAAAATCTTCCTCTTAAACATTTTTTTGAGAGTTTGATTCAAAATTTTAGAAGAGTTCTTTTTAATTCTATTCAATTCCTCGAAGCGGAAGTTCGAATTTATTTATTTCATCTATAAATAAGCGATTGCGCATAGAAACCGCGATCTATCCTCCATATTTGCAAATAAAAAAATCCCACCTTCACAGGTCGAGTAAAATACATGGGGTTCACCATTACGGTGAACTAGTCAGCGAAAGCTGACTTGGATATACTTAACCGCATCCTGAAGAAAGCTAGGTTGGCCGTAAAACGAGTTCAGCATGTGTCGCAGAATGTGAAAACCTAAATGCGCCTCTGGGATACTTGGGCTATCTCGGAATAAGTCTTCTTTTAAAGATGGCGTTCCTCAGAGCAAATACTAAGGTTTCATAAGCTCATCATGTCCGGAATACCGAGCATAGTCCGCCTTGATTAGACTCTTCGGGGGTGATAGACCCCGGGTGGTTTGATAAGATAGCGGCGTGTTGTATCGGCTGGAGGGCTCAGATCTTGCTGTAACTGAGGCCTTATAAATTTGGTTGAATGCATGACAAAAAGCTTTGTAATTTTCTTGTACTGTTTTGCTCTTAGCTGTTTTTCTTTTTAGTTCTTATCGGTTATATAGTTATTTAAGAAAATCCCTATAAAGAATCGTACAATTTGTAAAATTCATTACACACCAAGATTTCTTTTTTGACAAAACCGGACATTAACAAAGAATGTAATTAAATCTATTATCATCTTGACATATAAACAATGCTACAACATTTCATTTATTTAAACAAACTTTAGATTGGACATTTTGTCACAACGTATATTTTTTAGTCTTTTATTCATAGTTTTAGTACCTGCGTAAACAAAAACGCTAATAAATATATCTATACAAGACGTAAGGCTTCGTCAGGGTTGTATTTGATCTTAACTTCTGTTCCTTGTTCACATGGACAAAATTACGAGACGGGCTTCTCTGACAGATGTTTCTACGAATGTATTCGTCTCAGATTCACGTCCGGATTGGGGAAATGGTTTTTGCTGATTCGGAGGATAACAAGTATCCTGAGGTATTGTTTTCGAGAGACGGCAGGAACATCAGGGAGATTCAGAAGTGTATTTGCGCATCCACTGCATCAATGCGTTCTTTCTACAGGTATGTCGTGGGAGTTAAATCTTTAGGCGAAGATTTTGGTTTACAACGCAATTTTCGTTCCTATTTTAACATATTGTCATGAACGTTTGGTTTACGGATCGCTTTCCGAATAGAGTTTTCCAGTCCGAACTCTTTGGAAATAGATCTCGAGATAGAGATCGATACAGGTGGAGATATAAAATCTCGAAACTGACAAAAGAAAAAATAACTCTGATTTGTCGCCTATGATCGTGATGTCTAGAGTAAATTGGTTCGTGCACTGCCTTTACTTCCCGACACCCGGACTAGTGGCTGACAGAAAAATTCTTGTGTATTTTTATTTTTTTGATTGCCAAGAAATTGTATTTATTTTATTATTTAAATAATTTGAAAAAATAAAATATTATGGCAATTCGTAAAATTATTAATCTAATAATTAATAAATATTTGCAACTATTTACTGGTATTTTGCGATATCTATCATCTTGTGAATAAGCTACATTAAATCTTATGAAACCAATAGGTAGTATTATATTATAAATAGATTGTTCCTGCATATTTATTGTTTGTCTTGCTTTCGTTAAATTTGTACAAAGTAAAAATTTATTTAAGTAAAACACGTGGGCATACTATTATTTTGGTTTTCATACATTTTATCGTTAATCCCCGTTGAGATGCCCAGGATTATTAACAAACAATACTGATCATTAATAAAGATTGTAGTTAACTCCATTATCATCTTGAACATCGACAATGCTACTAATTTTCATTTATTTAATTAAACTTTAGATTGGACATTTTGACAACAACATATCTTTTAGTTTTTATTTATAGTTTTGGCCCTGCGTCAAAAATAAATACCTACAAGAAATATATCTATACAATATAAATACGTACACTTACAACGAGTCACGAGATTACGAGTCAATGAGACATTCTGCAACGAGTCAAAAAAATTGAAGACTGACATTCAGCATCGATAGAGTTTGACACAAATTAAGTAACATAAAAACGTCACACGAACGTTCGATATCTACGAGTTCTGGTCAATCGATATGATGTACGTGCAACAGTTGCACTTCGCTCCAACCTGTTCCAATCGCTCGCAATCTACGCTTATTTCAACAGTAAATCAACTAAAATATATTGTTCCTTCTAAACAGTCTATTCTTGCATAATCAAATTCTCGCAAAGATATCGACGACTATGTTTTGATTGAATTCAAATGCACCGCATTAAGATGCGGTGCATTTGAATGTGAGCAAACCAAATTTGAAAATATCAAAACTTATTTGTATTTAAATAATGACTATGTGACTGCATTTTAAAAGTCTTATCCATTTGAATGATACAAAATTTGATTTTAAATATATCAAAACTTTGATTTAAAATCTAAGTTTATCGAATATTCGTTGACCATAATAATAGTATAAGTTCAAAACTTAAAACATCAAGCATCATCCATCGACTATTTCAATAATGTATTCATGTCTATTGCGCCAGTTTCTGGAATGATGAAAATGTCGCTTTAAATGCTTTTTGGATTTGGGCATTCTGCTGTCCATGCCAAATGGATTAAAAACGGTTCGGTCATCTAGAAAGGAAAAATGTGAAAATGAGATTTTATCTGATGCCCTTCTTCTATGTTTTCGGAATGAATGTGATGAATTCAAGGATGAAACAGGCATTTGGTATATAAAATTATGCGGCGAGTCAGAGTAGAATTTGTCTATGTGGAAAGCGTCATCTTCATAATTTAGATGCATCAATAAAAATGGTAACGCTGATAGTGCATTTCCCCAATCGTTTTCACGATGGTAATTTCGTTCGGGTCGTTTCGATTTTGGGTGCGTTTTCTGTTTAGGATAAGTGTGTATCCTTACATGATAACATTGATCCTTGAACATTATCTTCTAGAAAGTGAGTTTTCGGTGGCGACTTATTCCAAAATTATAGTTACACCTACATGTAGAAGTTTTAATGTCAGTTGAAAGCGTGATTCATTTGGTTATAATGAATAATAGTATTAGTCTTTTAGATCCATATTGTAACTTATTGAAACAACGTAAGAATACAGGTAAGTTAACAGATCAAACCGATTTGAAGAATATATTTGAATTTGGTTTATTAGCACTGATTGGTTCTTTAGCGATAAATAAAACGAATATAAAATCTTAAATTACTATAAAATTAAAATTGTTGATTTAGAAAGTAAAACAAATTTCTAGAAAAAATTTGAAAAATCAAAACTTAGAAGTTGCTTTTTCTAAATTTAGTTTAATAGCACATTAATAAAACAGATTTGTACAGAAAATAGGGGTCTGTGAAATTTTGAAAAATTATATGGCGTATTAAGTGTACATTTTAATACTCTTAAGAATTTTACAAAATGTGGTGTTCCACAAAATTGGATATTACATCCACTACCATTATTTTGTATAGAAAATATGGGTCTGAAATTTTGAAAAATTTTAAAAAATGACGTATTAAGTCGGAGCTTTTTTTAATTTATATAAATAATTTATATAAATATAACGGTTACCCTCAAAGAGCTCAGAAAAAATTCAGGAATAAAATTATTTACGAAACTCAAAATTCAATGACAGGAGTTTCGATAATAAAGACTTTACACCAAAATACAGCATGCAAGAAAAAAAAGTAGGTCATAACAAAGTCAGATAAAAAAATGACAGATTCCACTTCATTTTTCTTCGTCTTCCCTTTCTCTTTCATGACTTCAGGTCCAGGGAATCTGAGCCCCCCCCCAACTGATCCAACACGCCGCCTTCCGACTGAACCACCCGGGGTCTTTCACCCCCCCCCCCCCCGAAAATCCAATCGGCGCGACTATGCTGGGTAAACGAGATACGAAGAGCTTAAGAAACCTAAGCCTTTGCTCTGGAGGACGTCCTCTTGAGAAGAAGACTTATCCCGAGATAGCCCAAGTGCCCCAAAGGCGCACCTGGGCTTTCCCTTACAATAACAGATGCTAGGCCTGTTTCAGGGCACACCTAGCTTTCTTCAGGATACGTTTGAGTCTATCAAGGTCAGCTTTCGCCGAGGAAGTGGTTCAGATGCAAATATGGAGGAGAGCGCATATAGTGCTAATCTCTTAAGTTTTTGCTTTGTTGCAGGGGGAACATGAAAGACTACCGCCTGCGATTTGGCGGAGTTTAAAATAAGATTGAATATGGGTTACTTGTCTTTTATCCTAAAAAGAATCGGCTCATGTCCGAGACTACGTCTTTACACCTGTATCAAGTGAACAGGGCTGTGGTGTCATCAACGTACACCGCTATACGTTGTTCGCGTTTAAATATTTTTAATAAGTTAATAAGGGCAGCAAGGTATAAGATAGGAGAAAATGGAGGACCTTGAGGCACACACGTAATAGGGTAGATCTGACGCGCATCAGGGTCGTCTTCATAATAAAATCGCTTGGTGTACAGCAGAATCTCCACCATCTTCACAATTCAAGCAGGCAACCCGAGGGATCTGAGAGAAGAGATCACAAAGAGAATAAAGATGCGGTCAAATGCAGCAGAAAAGTCAAGGAAAACTGCCACAACTAGCCGATAGCTATTCTCTTGACAAAACTACTCCACCTCACCAACTGTTGAATGAACCGAGCAACCATTGACGAACCTATGAAAACCTGGAGGGATCAAATTTCGCCAAATTAAATGATCGCAGATTTTACGCGCATGCGCTTTTTCGTAAACGACACGATAGCATTTTGAATCGAAATGGGTCGCGGATCTTTGGGGCATTAGCAGGATTTTTTCTTAGGAAAAAACACGCTTACTAATATTGATGCCTGCTACATCGGATAGAGAGGCTAAAAGCATTGTGACGAGCACCTCTCTTCTCTGATCAGATGTCAAATGCTGACAGACCCGAGAAGAAAGTGGAACGACGGATTTGGAGGTGCCCGGGAGTGGATCACAGGAGTTAAGGATATCCGTAATAGATAGATCCCTACTCATGAAGTTACACCAATGCGGGATTAGTTGAGGTGATTGAGTGGCTCCATAGTTGTGTAGGGCTAGTGACTCCTCCTAAACTTTATAAAGGCCTACATTCATTAACCAACCCAATGCTCTATCTTTCCAGCAAACAAACTTCTCCTTCTTGAAAATCTTCCAAAAGGAAGACTGAGAAGGATTAAGGCGAGCAATACTCGTCCTATCCCTACTCAGCTGGAACCTATATCTAGTGCTCCAGTATTCATTCGAGAGAGCCGGTCTGGCGGAAACAGAGAGATTGGGGAGGTTAAGCAATTTTGCTAGGACCTTGAGTTTTGTCGTAGTGGGATTGTATATACAACCTTTATAGGTAGTCGATAAAATTTTGGTAGCTTGCGAAAAGAGGTAGTTATTAAATTCGGTCAGACTCTCATTTCCTATTATGGGAAAGAGTTGGATAGCCGCTTGGAAGAAGGCCACTCTGATCGGATCAAAGTGAAACCTCCTTTCCTTCGAAGCAACATATCTTCCTCAATTCTCCAACGAATTAGGTCATGAGAGGTAAACAATTGCTAGCGCGACTGCTCTGTGCAGAGGGGTTTTAACAACAACCTCGAAATAAGCAGTAAAATGTCGAGGATAGAATTTGTTGATGTGCAATGAAAGGTAGGTGATGGGGGTTTGTAAATAAGATAACCGTTCCTAGCTCTGCGAAACGCTGCATTGATCCAACGACCAATTCTGTCGTTGAAATTCCCAAGTATCATGTCATAACCGCTGTCAATAATACTATCCAGGAGGTCACGGTTTTTGTGAATTTCCCCTGGACGGATGTAGACATGGGCTAGACTTAGGCGTTTACCGTTATTACTTAGTTAAACTACTAAACAAGACATGGCCGGACATAAGTAGGTTAATAAGAGAAAGGACATTAAGGAGCACTTAACTAATGTCAAGATTCCTTGAGATGAAGATGAGTGAGGTGGAGTTATGTAGGGAGTATAGTGGGTACAGATATTCTTTGGGATAAATCGAGTTATGCCCTGGGCAAGACGGATAGACAGCGTCTCCTTAAGGACTATAACAACTGCATTTCTACCAGATAGAAGTCTAAGGGCAGAAGCACCTCTCGAGTTCCACTGAAGGATATTCAGTGAAAAAGGATCACGAGTACTCTGCATTGTAATAAGTTTCTCTTTTTAGGGATGGGGGAAGCACCTCTTCATAGCCTGAAGATAACAAAACATTACTGACCTCATCGCTGTGACGTTGAGTTGAAGAGCATCCAATACAAACATATTTGTCGGTTGGAATTCGGTTAGAATTTGCTTGAAATTGAACATTGTTTGATACTCCAACAATTTGTTCGCTCGTGCACATTTTTCTTGAAATTGCTACACACATTGTAGCAATTTTTGCCAATTTAAAACCAACAAAAAAATAAAAAGTGTACACGTCGGTTCTACAAAGAAAAGCGTTTTTGCTGCTGAGATGATTCAAAACTCAACAAATCACAACGAAATTTCCTCAAAACAAAGTATACTCTCAAATTGTAACCACAATGGAACGGTAAGTGACGTTTCTTTGTTTGTTAATGAGGAAGAGTTACTCCCCCAGTCAAAAAATTATCAAATTTGGCTATAATTACGGCCACTAGGCCAATCGAGAAATATCTTTTGTTCCGTACATTCCTACGGGGGTTTGTTCTAAAGTTTAATAATAGAGTCGTTTTCAACAACGTAAAATTTTTGACAACTCCCTGAGAGTCTCTTTTGCGTCATTAGATCTACTAAATGAATATTATCAGTATTTATTGGAAAACCTGTCATTAACTGGTTCAATAATGCTAAAACCAATAATGGCCTCAATTAAAATCACCAATTTCCTCCTCCAAATGGAGGTCGAGAACCTTGAGTTACTCCAAAGCAAATTTGGCCTATCCAATTTGCGTCAACTTAAGGGGAGGGATGGAACTGAACTCCCTATCGCTTTTTGCTCGTCAGAAATTAATAACGGGCAATTGATATTTAAGAATAAAACAAATCCTATTCTGGGATATAATTTACTATTTCAAATGATAGATCAAGATGACCTTACCTATCCTCACTGCTCCTCCTGTCACAAGTGGGGACACTGGAAATCGTCTTGCAATTCGACTCCGCACTGTGGGGTGTGTGGTGAAGATAATTGCCATAATTTACTAAAAGGTGAAAAATGTGTTGCCCCACCAACCTGGTCTAATTGTAATGGATCTCATCCGACTTGGTCCCGACGATGTCCAGCATTCAAGAATTACATAAAAATATGCATTACTGCGAACCGGCCTAAATCCTTCGCCGAAACTTCAAAGACTCAAAGTAATGATAGACAAATGTCTGGTTCTGATATATTGAAAATCGTCATTCTAAAAAACAATGAAGCCATTGTAACAATGCAACGCATGATTGAACAACTTGTTTGAGGCTTATTGGGCGCGGCACCAGCGCCGGCCACTGCTGTTCTTCAATCGAAGAAACGCGGTGCATCATTACCCAAGGTTCCGCCTTTAAGGTAAGAAGACTACTGAAGAATAAGAATGCCCGGGAAAATGAAGATATTGCCCAGTAGGCTCAGACCCCGGATGGGGCTAGTGGCAGGGGGAGACCTTCCTGCATCTAGTTCTGTCTAGGTTGGCTGCTCCCGTCCAACTGATATTCCACAATGGTGAGTAAACCCGAGGCTTTTTCACTGAATATTCTTCAGTGGAACTCGGGAGGTGCTTCTGCCCTTAGACTTCTATCTGGTAGAGATGCAGATGTTATAGTCATTCAGGAGACGCGGTCTATCCGTCTCCCCCAGGACATTACTCGATTTATTCCAAAGCATATCTGTTCCCACTATACTCCGTACATAACCTCACCTCACTCCTCTTCATCTCAAGGACTCTTGACCTTAGTTAAGTGCTCCTTAAGATTTCCCTCTTGCTAAATTACTCTTGTTCAGCCCTGTCTTGTTTGGTAGTTTCACTCGTTAAGAACGGTAAACGCCTCAGTCTAGCCAATGTTTACATCCTCCAAGGGAGATTCACAAGCATCGTTCCCTTCTGGATGGTATTATTAATAGCGGCTACGACATAGTACTAGGTGACTTCAACGACAGAACTGGTCGTTGGATCAATGCAACACTTCGCAAAGCTAGGAACGGTTATCTTATTCACAAACCCCCGTCACCTACCTTTCATTGAAATCAACGAATTCACTCCTCGACATTTTACTGCTCCACGAGAGGTGGTTGTTAAAACCCTTCTGCACGGAGCAGTCGCGAACACATCTGTCCACCTCTCATGATCTAATTTGCTGTCGGTTAGAAGATGATATACTGCTTCGTAGATTCCACTTTGACCCAATCAGAGTGGCTTTCTTCCAGGCAACTATCCAACGCTTCCCCCGAATTGGTAATGAGAGTTTAACCGAATTTAATTCCTACCTCTTTTCGCAAGCTACCGCGTTGCTTTCGACAACCTTTAAAGGTCGCATTTTCAATCCCACTCCGCCAAAACTCAAGGTTCTAGCTAAACTGATAAACCTCCCTAATCTCTCTTCCTCCGCCAGACAACCCTCTCAAATGAATACTGGCGCACCAGATATTGGTTCCAGCTGAGTAGGTATAGGGCGAGCATTTCTCGTCTTGACCCTTCTCAGTCTACCTTTTGGAAGATATTCAAGAAAGAGAAGTGTGTTTGTTGGAGGGATAGGGTTTTAGGTTGGATCAGTAGCATATGCCTTGATAAAGTTTTGGAAGAGTCACTAGCCCTTCACAATTATGGAGCCACGCAATCTCCGCAACCAATCTCGCCTTGGGGAGACTTCAGGAGTAGATACTTATCTGTCACAGATATTCTCAACGCCTGGGGGCCTCTTCCGGGCACATCCTAATATGTCGCTCCACTCTCTTCCCGTGTCTGTCAACTTTTGACAGCCGATAAAAGAAGGGAGGTGGCCGTCACAATGCTATTAGCCACCCCATCCGATGTGGCGGGAACCAACATTAGCAAGAGAATTTTTATATCAAAAAAGTTTCCCGTCTCTTGTCCAAAAGACCTACGGCCCATTTCGATTCAAAATTCCCTCTTCTCGATCTACGAAAAAGCGCTTGCGCGTAGAATCCGCGATCATCTGATTAGGCGAAATTTAATCCCACCTGGTTTCTATGGGTTTGTCAAAGGTCGCTCGGTCCATTCAGCAGTTTGTGAAGTGCATCGGTTTTGTCAGGAGAACTGTCATCAGCCAACTGTGGCTGTTTTCCTTGATTTTTCCGCTGCATTTGACAACATCTCAATTCCCTTTGTTATCTCTTCTCTCAGGTCCCTCGGGTTGCCTACGAGAATTGTTAACAGGGTGGAGATACTGCTGTACACCAAGCGATTTTATTATGATGACGACCCTGATGCGCGTCAGTTCTACACTATTACGGGTGTGCCTCAAGGCTCCTTCTCTCCTATCTTATATCTTGCTGCTTCCATCAATCTATTAAAATATTAAAACGCGATCAACGTCTAGTGGTGTACGCTAATGACACCAAAGCCCTGTTCTCTGGACGCAGGTGTAAAGACGTAGTCTCGGACATCAGCCGCTTCTTTTTAAGATTAAAAGACCAGCTGCCCAGGTGTAACCTTGTTCTAAATTCCGCCAAATCGCAGGTGGTTGTCTTTCATGGCACCCCTGCGACAAAGCAAAAACTTAAGAGACCAGCACTCTCTGCGCTCTCCTCCATATTTGCCACTGAACTACTCCCTTCCTTCACAAGTCGAGTAAAATACCTGGGGTTCACCGTTTCGGTGAACTGGTCGGCGAAAGCCGACCTGGATAGACTCAAACGTATCCTGAAGAGAGCTAGGTGGGCTCTGAAACGGGCTCAGCATATGTCGTTGAATGGGAAAACCCATGTACGTCTTTGGGGTACCTGGGCTATCTCGGGATAAGTCTTATTCTCAAGAGGACGTCCCCCAGAGCAAAGGCTGAGGTTTCTTAAGCTCTTCGTCTCTCGTTTACCCAGCATCGTCCGCACCGAATGGATTCTTCGGGGGGGGGTTGAAAGACCCCGGGTGGTTTAATCGGAAAGCGGCGTGTTGGATTGTTGGAGGCTCAGATCCCCATTGATTTGAGGCCAGAATAAAGTTGAAGACTCCGATAATAATGACCATGATGATTCGCTTCGAAACTATTTATCTTAGAATATTTATCGGTTGTAATTATTTATTTATCCTTTTGTGAGTAAGAAAATCTATTATTATTAATTTAAAACCAATAACGAAACAATGCACGTCGGACCTTCAAAAGGATTGGTAAGTAACTTAAAAAAAAACAACTATGGGGATGGGGGTCTAATGAATTTTGCTCACGAATCGTACTTAAAAATATGGCCAACGCTGAACAGTCGTCAGGGGGATACTGTGGATGATCGAGAGGATTTTTCTGAACTCTTGGATCGTTCTCTTAAACATTTCTTCTTGGATTTTTTCAATGCGAAGGGTGTTTTGCGTTTTTACATTGACCATGTCGAAGTCAACTTCCAGGTGTTTATAGGTTACGATTGTGATGAAGTATTTATCGAGGGCAGTGATGGCACTGTATATGTTCATAGAGAAATCAACGTGGGATCTATCGACTATGCAGATGAACGATCTGGGGACTTTTCTGATTATAGAATCGAAACCGAAAGAGAGTGTGATGATGATCTTATTGATAGCAGAGCTGGAAACGAAAAGATCAGGATTGTGAGGACACCTGGGCTTATAGTTCAGAGGTTGACACTGTAGATACCCTTAATATTGTCGGTGTAATTGATGTTCTATCAGATAACAGAAGCAATGACTTCAACGGTTATAAGAATGACTACCTTGCGACTAAAACGCTGATTAGGAACAACAACGATTTTGGAAATTACCACTGCTGTTGCGTGGAAAAAAATAATGGTTCTAAAAAGGCTTGAGGCTTCCGGCTGTAGTTGTTTCTGTGGTTGGCCCCTGTCTGCAAGAATCCCCTCCTTACGTGGTACTAATCCTTATATTTTTGATTATATATTCTAATTTTTGACAAAACGTTTTCCACATACAGTTGTATTTTTTAATAAAATCTTTATTTATTTATTTAATTTAAAACCAACATGTGTTCCGAATTTCCTTATGCTATCATTGTACTTTTTGATTATAAAGTTGCCATTTGTTTTATGATTGTCGGGATTTTTACCAAATCCCCTATTGGATGCAAGTGTAGAGCACTTTGATGTAGGATATAACGTAAAGCGCTGAAAAAGAGATATTCCTTCATCGTATTTAGCTCTTTTAAACTTCCCGTGATATTGAAATAAACTAGAAGTATTCTTCATTGGTCGGTTTGATATTATTCTCGTGTGGTTGTTTGAATCCTATCAGCATCACTGTACACTACAATCAGCGTGGGTGGACCACATCAGCAGTGAGCCCACGCCCACATTTCGTGTTTCGGTCCTGTTACTGCTTCTGCTGATTCCTTGTCGCCGAAATGCTGGTTTATATTTGGCTTATATACCAAATTACACAATTAATGTGTTCTATATTTGGTGTGGGCGGTAACTAATATTCGCAATTCGAATCCACCACACAATAGTAAAAAGACAGCTTACGGTTTACTGTCCAGTGAACATTTCGTATAAGAACGGAATAAAAAATCGGTGTGTGGTGGTTTCGAATTGCGAATATTAGTTACCGCCCACACCAAATATAGAACACATTAATTGTGTAATTTGGTATATAAGCCAAATATACACCAGCATTTCGGCGACAAGGAATCAGCAGAAGCAGTAAATGGACAGAAACACGAAATGTACGCGTGGGCTCACTGCTGATGAGGTCCACCCACGCTGATTGTAGTGTACAGTGATGCTGATAGGATTCAAACAACCACACGAGGATAATATCAAACCGACCAATGAAGAATAACGGCTCGTGTATGCAATATTCACAATAGTAAAAAGACAGCTTACGGTTTACTGTCCAGTGAACATTTCGTATAAGAACGGAATAAAAAATCGGTGTGTGGTGGATTCGAATTGCGAATATTAGTTACCGCCTACACCAAATATAGAACACATTAATTGTGTAATTTGGTATATAAGCCAAATATAAACCAGCATTTCGGCGACAAGGAATCAGCAGAAGCAGTAAATGGACCGAAACACGAAATGTAGGCGTGGGCTCACTGCTGATGAGGTCCATCCACGCTGATTGTAGTGTACAGTGATGCTGATAGGATTCAAACAACCACACGAGGATAATATCAAACCGACCAATGAAGAATAACGGCTCGTGTATGCAATATTCACAATACTGGAAGTATTATTGGATAAATTAGAAGGAGCCAAATAACTGACAAAACACGTATATTAAAAACCGCTCAATTTTATCCCCGAGCAGATTATTGCATCGATATCAAGTTTTGCATTCTGATCCAATGTCATTGTAATTTTTAAAGACATGGTTCAATCGATACTGAGCAACATATTTTTGAAATACTTCGCTATCTTGTCTGACATATGTTATGAACACTAACTTATAATTCTGTTTTGTAGATTGCTAAATAAAGCTCCCGTTAGTACAATTTATTAAACAATTGTTAATTAGCAAGATTTTCAAACCGGAAGCTCTGGCAACTCAGCCCAACGATGTGGATGCTCCGTTGCTCTGAGCGCACTGGAAACGTCGCTGTTAGAAATAAAACGTCGCTGACATCGAGCAAATGTTTGCTTCAAGCAAACAATCGATTGGATGTGTTGGTTAATCATGTCAGTCCGATTGTCTATCGATATATATATATATAATTGTAGATGTTGCCAAAAACCGAAGTTCGATTACAAGTAGAGCAGACTTCATTATCACTCCTAGACGAGCTGATGGTAGCCAGCAGCACTCAACAGTAGAGTGAAGTACCATTGGTCGTTTCGGCTGTCATGTGATATATTTAAAAGAGATCTCCGAGAATTTGCTAACGTAGTAGCATGGGCCTAGCCTCTTTAAACCAACAATGAGCTTTCCGGATCTTCTTAATTTTATTCATCAGGAATTTTAATTGCTGTCGTATGTTATAATGTGTTCGAACGATTTTCAGATGGTTCGGAATCTTCACGCATTGATCAGCGGACCGCTACGTGATGACAACGCATGTGTTGAATGGCTCGAAACGATATTTTAAACTGTAATTAAAATATCTAACAGGAAAGAAAAAAAACAGTTTTTAATAAATATATATTTAACATGTATTATGTTGTAAAACAAAATTTAATTTTTTGAACTCTAAAATAGTTTTTGAAGTTCAAAAACTATTGGTATGATATCCTATCATCATATTTAACTTATTATTTCCAACTTACAACAAATCAACGTATACACAAAACAAATTGGTATCATTACTTTATTATCTTGAATAAAAATAAATTTATTTTTAACAATTTTAAAAATTTTAAACGCTGGTTTTATTTCTTCAAAAATGAGAAAACTGAAATTATAATGTGTTCGAACGATTTTCAGATGGTTCGGAATCTTCACGCATTGATCAGCGGACCGCTACGTGATGACAACGCATGTGTTGAATGGCTCGAAACGATATTTTAAACTGTAATTAAAATATCTAACAGGAAAGAAAAAAAAAACAGTTTTTAATAAATATATATTTAACATGTATTATGTTGTAAAACAAAATTTAATTTTTTGAACTCTAAAATAGTTTTTGAAGTTCAAAAACTATTGGTATGATATCCTATCATCATATTTAACTTATTATTTCCAACTTACAACAAATCAACGTATACACAAAACAAATTGGTATCATTACTTTATTATCTTGAATAAAAATAAATTTATTTTTAACAATTTTAAAAATTTTAAACGCTGGTTTTATTTCTTCAAAAATGAGAAAACTGAAAACTGAACTTATCAATTATTCACACTAATAATCTATAATTGTCAAATATGTTATAAAGTTTGAAAATATATAATCTAAGGCAGTATGTTTACGACATCAATGCAACATAAAGAGTCATTTTATCATTTAAAATTTTATATTTATAATGAACCATAGAATAAAACCTTTTAGTCATTTAACCATTAAAAAACTGAATATTTGCAACAGAAAAAATGATTTAGTTTTTTAATTAAAATTAGAAAGCAAAGCTACGTCATTTACCTAATATTTCATGTGAAATTCTTCCTATAAGAGATCAGTATAATTCGAGTGAACATCGATTATAGTTCAAGGTAAACTATTATCTTACAACCATGAACGAAAATGTGAGTATATGAGCTCTTATTTATATTTCAGCATACATTAGAAAATTACGATGTTTTTGTTCATGATTGCGAATGTGAAAAAGTTTAAAGTGGTTTTCTACATTCACCATTCAGTAATTAATCGAAATAAAAGTAATTAAAATCATGAAAACTTCCACTACGAGCTGTTTAAATTGCATCGATAATCGAATAATAACAATTTTGTATAAAATTTCACACGCATTCTGCACTTTCTTGAAAATCATAAATGGAAATACATACAATTGTTGGTAATTAAGAACAAATCCTAATAATCTAGAAATCATATATAATGTCTGCTATTACTTAGTACTACTAATAATTTAAACGTTTTGCATTTATATAGATTATTTTAAAAACGTAGGTATTGAAAAAAGAAGATAAAAGCAGATACTTACAATTCCAAAAGAGGCATTTTAATATTATGCATTGGCATCACCTTCATATGTTTGAAACGCCTAAATTCGCAAATTCAATATTTTACTGACACAATTACAATTTTAACTAGGAAAGATTATTTTGGGTCAATCGATTAAGAAAGGCAGGCCGCAATTGTTATAGACACATGCGCATATGTCTATAATTAAAGTGTAATATTTATATTTATTTGACATTAAATATAAATCGATGAAATACATCAATATTTGATAGTACAATGCGAAAGTGCTTACTATTTTATATACAATAAGCCAAATTGGTTGATAAAAAATAACAAAATTATTTCTCTCAGTGTAAAACATTATATTAATATAAGTAATAATATATTTATTATTCATATAATTAATAATTAATATAATTTATATAATTAGTTAATATAATATAATTAATAATTAAAATAATCAATATAATTAAATGCTTCATAAAGCATGATGAGGATAACTGATCGTATCTTACAGGACCTCAGAAGTATGAAAGAACACGAATTTGAATAATTTATCAATTAATTAATAATTAATGATATTTATAATATCATTATTGTTATTGAAATTATGATTTAATTATTGTATTTACACTTCACAATCCAAATTATAAATCAATTTGGGCTCTTAAATTAAATTTATATTTGGTAAAGTTATACTTTAATTAAATATTAGATTCCAAATATATTGAGTATATAAGGAATATATTGAGAATATACAAATTGGTATATATTGATAATCATTGGTCAATTGGTCAAAAATTTAACAAAAAATACATATGCATCTGAAAGTGCTATTTAAATTACTGTTTTTCTTTTGTGAATGATTCTTTGTTAGTTGTAAGTTTCTGATCCCTCATATTTGTTTGTTCAGAGGTTTAACATACATTAATTGAAGAACACAAATAGTACACACTATCAACCAATTGTGCAATTTATTGCATTTTGTTTGGTACAAAACATATATAATTATTTATTTTGAAAATATAAAATATAAAAATTTATTTAATTTATTAAGCGAAAAATTTTATAGATGGATAGATAATAAATAATATACTATGAAATAAAATATATGAAAAAATAAAAACATATGAATAACAAAATACGTACAGTTATCCGATTTGATTATCATACATTTTAGATCATTCAATATTAATGATGGTATACTGTTATATACGGTATTCTTTCTCAGCAATATTAATATTGAATTTTGAATCAATTTCAAAATTGAAATGTCAAGACGCCCCGCATGAAGTAGAAAATTTATTGAATTTTCGATTCCAGTTTGGAATCATCATCAGAAATTGTAAGGAGTTAATTTAGTAGTCAAGAAAGTTCAAACTGTTTAAAAATTAAGTAGTCAAGAAAGTCAAAGTGTTCAAAAATTTAGTAGTTAAGAAAGTTCAAACTGTTTAAAAATTTAGTAGTCAAGAAAGTTTGAACTTTCTTGGCTACTTAATTAACTACTTGTAATTTCTGATGATGATTCCAAACTGGAATCGAAATTCAATAAATTTTCTATCTCATGCGGGTTGTCTTGCCATTTCAATTTTGAAAATTTAACATTGACACCGAGCACCTTCCGTTTTAATGATTTTGTATATATCATATTTTTGAAATCTGACCAGTGGCACAAAACATTGGCATATAGATATTTTAATGAAGAACAACATTAAAGTGTGAATGCATTTTACTAAACTACACAGTTTTATCTAAACTAAAATGTCGAATATTTATCTCATACTTTATATTACATATATTTATTAATTATAATACAAATATTTTTATATTTATCTAATATTTTTTATCTAAAATAAAACGTCGAATATTCTAAAAGATCCGTTAGAAATTTCCATTTTTGTTATTATTTTTTTATTTGCATGCAGACTTATAAGATTGTACAATTGTTGATTGTATCCTAATGTAATGTTGTATGCAATCATTATTGTAGTGTAAGTTAAATAATAAACGATACTTTCGTCTTCTTTGTTTAGCCTTTCAACAATTTATTCATTGCTAGCCTTTTAAACATCCTAACAAGACAAACATATTTCTTTATGGTAATCAATTAAGTGAAAAATATGTAAGGATGAAGGTATTGCACAAATCGTAATGAAATATACGCTTTTAAAAATAGATATCGATCAAATTAAAAAGTTGTCAACTAGGTTTCATTGATTGATAATTAAAATTAAGAATTAATTCAATTTGAAAATTCAATTAAAAACATTCCATCAAGCGACGAAACCCACATTTGATAACATACATTAGTATAATGGAAACTTACAATGAAACCATAGGATTCGATATCGTCAACTTTGAATTATTAGCAAAATAACAGTAACTTAAGACACTAAATAATAAAAAGGTAAGGAAACCACTTAATTCAACATTTAATACTTTAAATAAAATATTACTATAAAATAAACCGTAACATTATAAAATTATAAATTTAGCGGCTATTTATTACCAGATGTATAAAAATAAATCAATGATAAATAAAATCAGATAAATACTTACAGATGTGAAAGGTCGCCTAAGATAACAAGCAAATCAATCAAGTCAACGCTTAATACTGTATTATCAAAGAAAAATTACAACTTTACAAAAAAGATTATCATCAGAAATTACGAGATTTTGATTGACAGAAATGCTATTAAATTCAACAAATTTGTGTTTAATCAGTTTGTGATTATTAAAATCAATATTGGAACTTAGACAAACGAATATAAAATGATAATTCTAAATATAATATCATGCTAATATAAAACGTATTTATCATAAATACAAAACTCAAAATTGATGTTGTATTTACAAGTAAAGAATAAAATAATAAATAAAATTAAATTAGATGAATACTTACAGCTTTGAAATATTGCCCACAATATTAACATCGGAATGAAAGCTCGATTTATAGATATAACTTAAGGTAAAATTGTTTTTGAAAAATTTAATTAACAAATGTTTTATAGAAATATAGATGTAATCTAATGATTGAAAATCCAGAATATAGTAAACTATATATATTTATATATATTATGTTCTCCAAGAAACGAGCTGAGAATTAATAATATATACGGTTATTATTGAAGGATCCGAGCTTGTGGTGATTGTGGGTATTGACCTTTATATATCCGAGCTTGTGGTGATTGTGGATATTAACCATTATATATAATTCCATTAATATGAATATATAAGAAACAGTCATAAATCTCAGGTGGTATATATATGTATATATATTCTTCCATGAATATGAATATATAAGAAATAGACATAAACCTCAGGTGGTATATACATACATATTCTTCCATTAATATATAAGAAATAGACAAACGTCAGGTTGTATCTTCGATACTAACAATGCAAATGATATTATGAAGAAGTCCTAGCATCGAAACTTAAGAAATATGCTTCATTTATTTATTGACTATTTTACTATAATAAAAAATCATTGTTTAAATCAATAATTTTAATATTGTTTTCAACCTTTGATTTTTAGAATTAAACATCT
This sequence comes from Pomphorhynchus laevis, assembly GCA_012934845.2. Classification (NCBI taxonomy): domain Eukaryota; kingdom Metazoa; phylum Acanthocephala; class Palaeacanthocephala; order Echinorhynchida; family Pomphorhynchidae; genus Pomphorhynchus; species Pomphorhynchus laevis. The sequence goes on along the minus strand of WNNJ02000035.1, from coordinate 1,535 downwards.
TAAACTAAGTTTATTTAACAAATTATGTGAAAATATTCAAATACATAAAACATTTTGATAAAATGATGCTTTCCATAAAGAAGTTTATGCACGCATAAATTTTAAAAGATTCGCGTTAAATTAAAATATTCAATACATATTCTGCTAACATCTGCTGTATAATATTAAATGTAGTTAACAATTTAGTACAAAATGTTAATGATGTGTTTAGTGATTACTAATAAACATTTTTTACTGCTAGTCGACATAATGTAATTTAAATTTAGATAAATGATAATCAAATTGTAATTAGTATCGAATTGTTTAATTCCAAAATTTAGATTTTCATACGCAAGGTTTAATTTTTGTAAAAAAAAAACTATCAGTATTTAGTTACATAGTGGATGTCTTTGCATTTACAATCAACATGGTATATGATTTGAACACACTTTTTGAAATTTCTCTAAACAATTAAAAAATCATTAATCTTATAAATTAAATTATTTCTTAAAGTATATCATATTAGTGTTATCACAACACTTAGATGATGTACACAGGTACAATTTGACCATTAACTAGGTTTTATAAACCAACTTAACCTATATAATTTACATTATATAGGTTTTATAAAATCAAAGGATTTAATTTTATCGTTTGAATATATATCTAATACAATGTATTATATACTACATATATATCTAATACAATGTATTATATATTACATATATATCTAATACAATGTATCATATATATTACATATATATGTAATATATCTAATACAATGTACACGTGGATCGCGATATATTGGAAAAACATATTAAATGTTAAAAACTAGGTTAAAAACTATATTATAATAATCCATTATTATATTCATATTGATATTTCTAAAGAATTTAAAAAACCATTAATCTTATAAATTAAATTATGTTTAAAGTAGATCATCTAAGTGTTATCGTGTCAATAAGTACAATTTGAACATTAATTAGGTTTTATAGACCACGCTGGCATGTATTATTGGCATTATATAGGTTCTATAAAATCAAAGGATTTAATTTTATCGTTTGAATACACGTTTGTTTAAAGTATATAATTGAAATCATATATAGGAAAAATAAAAGTTAATATTATTATTTGTGAAATAGTTAACAATAATCCATTATTGATAAAAATTAAGTTAATTTATTAATTTAAAAAATTATTAATATATTTTTAATAAGATTAATTTATGTCAAATATTAATTAGTATTGATTTAATTCCATAATGTTGATTTTCATAAGTAAGTTTAATTTTTAATAAAAAATATTGACAATATTTACTTACAAAAAGGTATTCTGTGCATTTACAATTAGCGTAGCATTTGATTTAAACAAATTCATTGTGCAGAACATTCTAAAATGTTAAAAATTATCAATTTACTAATAAATTAAATTATTTTAATTAATTGAATAAAGTGTTATTTAATTCAAAAGCCATTAGATTTTATACAACAAAATAATTTAGAATATTATCGTTTTGAAAAATACTGTTGAATCCACATGTCATTAAATTTATTATT
>WNNJ02003637.1:0-84500 GCA_012934845.2 Pomphorhynchus laevis | reverse complement strand
TTCGGCGTAGTTCATCCACGGAGGATTTATTCTTTGTGATGTTGCATCGGTTATGTTCCTCCAGACTAACCTCAGAAGGAAATTGGTGGCGGGCGCATGCAGCTCGAATCTTTGCAGATTGAGAGGGATGAGAAGGAGTACTCTTGTTCTGCTAATGCACGCAATGCACAATTTTAGGAAAGCTGAGTAGACACCACTACCGTCTCGTTAGAAGGTTGCTCCACGACTGCGTCAATATGCTGAGAGAACTATGTTGTTGATTGGCCTTTCCTGTTCTGTTGAGTTATGTGACACATCGTATTGGGTTATTCGTTAGTTGTATGCATATAGTTGTATAGTCAGTTGTATACGTATATTCGTTGTGTATTTTATTGTATAAAGTTATAAGAAAAGAATGTTTAGCCATTATATAATAAAAATCAAATAATATTATTTTATAAATTTATTGATAGATTATAAATACATTTAATTTTATAAAGACAATGATATAGAAGGAACGGCAACTTTGCCAGGTTACGACAGCTATTTTTAAGTCTAACATAGAAACATGTTCATTTAAATTTAAATGATATTTTTGTTTTGATGCGATAGGATTATCAACAGCAATATAATTTTAAAGTAGTAAAGATTCTCAATTGTTATGAACAAATAAATAATATATCACGTATTGAAAATTTAGAGGTCGATAAAAAACTTCATTGTAATCAGAAAAATTTTAATTTAATAAGTAAATATTAATGTATTTTCGAATTTATTTTACTTTCACATTACATTCGAAGCTATTTGAGCTTGTTAATCACATTTTTAGCATATATATGTAGTTTTTAAAAATTTAATGAACATATTAATATTTAAGATTTTTTAATATTAATGTTAAATAGAGTCGAAATTATGCTAACGAAGTATATACATTAATGTAATCTGTTTATTTACTTAGTATTTTTATATAATATATAATATATATAATATAATATATTTATATACATTTATAAAATATATATATTTTAAAGTTCATAAAATATTGATTACTTGAAAAGTTATTGTTTAATAAAACAATAAATTTAAACAATAAATTTGAATAACTATTGAACAATGTGTATTAATCATTTTACAATTAATAAACAATTATTTTTCAAAAATACGTAGTGGCGATTAGTAATTAAATAAGCCGTATAATCTCAAAAAATTCAAGTGTCAGTTACAAAAAGTATTATGGAAACGATATCAGGAAGATTTATGGGCGTTATGTTGATAAATAACAAGTTGACCTTACAAGTTAGCAGAAAGCCGCCGACGGTCATGAATTTCTAAATCATCAACGTAAATCTATTTAATTAGAGATTGAGATTAAACAGCAATATTAAACGTTAAATTTTCTGTTTAATAAAATCAAACGAATATCAAACAAAGGCAAAACAATGCAAGTACACAAAGACAAACATTTTTTTGCGAAACTGACAAGGAGATGGCCATGGCATCGTTAAATGGCTAATATCAATTATGTAGATCTAACCAACTATTACAGAATGAATTGAATAAGATTAAATAGCTATTAATGAAAAAAGATAAATATTGCAATATTAAAGTAACTATCGACTAAAATATTTCTCTATAATTTTTTTACACAAAACTAAAATCAATATCATTTAGAGATCTAATGAAGCTTATGAATTTAAATGATTGTTGTCTAGTGATTAAAGAAAAATTCGAAACACTCTCGCTAGGATGGAATGCAGAATTAAATGACAAGTTGTGTGAGTGTAAAACAAAATTAAAAACTCAAAATTGTCTGAAAACTATCTTTCAAAACTTGACATAACATTGAAGCAAGTAACGTCCGGATTATAGCTTATGCCAAAAGCAAGATAGGTAGTGAATTGTTGAGTCAATATACATGAAAATTTGATTTTCTAAACTCAACTAATACGTAATGTTAACCGCTGCCTATTTGAGGTAAACAAAATTAACGTATTATAACTATATTTTATTGTTTTCTAAACGTTTATCATAGGTAAGGGTTTATGCAGAAACAAAGTATTGCAAGCTTAATAGCTTCAATTCGCTAGTCGCATATATAACATGATCTTCTTACACGTAGAGTTTCGTTAAATTTAACATGCCTTCTTAGTGACATAGGGTGACAAATCCTAGCGTGTAAATGTAACATTAGGGATACAGGTTTCCTATAAAATGTTGTTTAGTACCCTCTATCAGACCGATATATTGTAAGATCTAAGAAGTTCACCAATATACCTTTTTAGAGCGTCAGTTTCAGTGGTGTTATGGAATCGACTGAACTTTTAAAGTTTTCTCAACTTAACTCACTGCCAGGCCATACAAAGAAAATGTCATCTATATAGCAACAAAAGCACAGAGGCTTTATAGAATTATTAGACAACCATTTGGTCTCAACCAGTCACATATACATCACTATACATCACTGAGCACGAATTGGTGCAAATGAATCATGGCTGTTATTTCTCGTTAAATAAAATAATTAACATCGAATTCAAGAACGTTATTCTCCAAAATTATTCTAGCTGACTTCAAAATGAAGTCTTTCATAGAACTATACAAATCAGTATTTTCCATTATTAAGGCAATCGCTCTCAATGCTTCACTCGTAGGGATGTTTGAATACAAGGTTCTTTACATCTGCGGAGACTAATATGTCCTCAGATGGCCATGTTTCTCTTTGGGATTCAAAGAACCGAAGGAACTATAACGAACAATCAAAATGAGCCTGTACAAATTTTAGGAGAGGCCTGGGTAGTTCGTGTATACGTCGAAATGGCAATTCTGTTGGCGTTCATATGCAGCTCACTATTGGTCGTCCGACATATAGTAATTGTAACTTATGCACTTCTGTCGACATAATGAAATGTTCCAAATTTGCGGATGTTTTAAACTAATTTATCTACATCATTTGGCATTAATATTTTTCTTTATATAAATTCGTTTACATGATCTATCACTAAATTGTTAGATGTAAAAAACTGTTCATATCCAACAGACTCATATGTAGAATCTACTAGTTTTGTGTATGCTACTTACATTTGTACATTCACTAGAAAAATCATTTAACCCTATACTAGCGATGAATAAAGTAAATTTAGTAAATTAAAATTTAAATTTACAATTTAAATTTTTACAATTTAATTTAGTAAATTAAAATTTGACATTTTATTTGAGTAAAATTTCAATTATAAGACAATGAAAATATACAATTAAATTCAATAAAGACACCTGTTCACATTTATAAAAACAAACGAATGATTACTGAAATTAATCATATTTTGAACTTACATATTTTGCACGCCTCCGTAAATATTTAATGAAGAGTTTGATTCAAATCTTGTATTTATAAATTGTCTAAACAAAAGAGTTATAATCGTAAAAGCTGAACAAAAATTTCAAGTAGAAATAAATGTTTAAATTTAAAAATTCGTTCTCAAACTATTTGAATTAATGACGAGATACATTTGATATGTTATATATAAAAAAATGCAATAATATTTTATAATAAATTGTATTCTTTTCATAAATTGATTAATAAAACATTTAAACAAAATAATAAAATTGTGAAAAATACAATATTAAGATACTATATTATGTGCTAAATACGGCATTTGAAATGCAAACTAACCAATTGATTTTATACAAATATTATTGTAACTATTTCGTAATACATTTGTCCTTTGGAAAGTAAAATTTCTAAATCATTTATGAATTGATCCTTTGCGATGATAAACGACTACTGATTGTGACGAATAAAATAAAATATGAAAAAATAATTAAAATTTTCTGGAATCTGATAAAACAGATTTCACCCAAATACGATAAATAACTTAAATTAAAGTGCACTTACAACAAATTAACATTAGCAAAAACATCCAAAACCGACTTTGCGCTGATCCGAGTATTGAAAAACTCTCTAAACAGATCAATCATAGTTCGTTTATGAATAAATCAGAATAAGTAAATTATTTGTCCGTTGAATTGAAATTCTCATTTGAAGAAAATATTAAATAAAAAAATATTGAATTTTTTATTAAAAAATTACAATTTTAATGCACTATTAATAATCTGTGTTGATATACAATTAATTAGCATAAGCGTGTACTTACAATAGAGTATTATTACCAAAAATACGCAATAACGTCTTTGACAAGACCTTAGTATTGTGAAACTCTCTAAACAGGTAAATTATTATTAATTTATGAATTAAACAGAACAAGAAAATTAATTTTAGGTTTAATTCAAATTCTCCTTAGCAGAAAATATTGAGTGAATTTATTATTATAAAATTACAATTTTATAACACAATAAATAAACTGTGTAAACTTATCGACAGATTATAAATGTATTTTATTTTATAGAAATAGTGATCTAAAGGTACTGCTATGTTGTCAAGTTCGTCCCGAGATTTCTAAACTTTACATACAAGCGGTTTCATTTAAATGCAAATAGTATATATTTTCTTTAATTAAATATAATGTGATATTATGTAACATTGAGAATACAATGTTCAAGAACTAAAGTTTATAAATAAATCATATATGAAAAATTGATTTTTAATAATTTACAAAAATAATTAAAGAACTTGACTTATCAAAAGACATAATATTAAATTATTTAAAAATAATAATTTCTATTTAGGTATGTTCAAAGGAAAATAGATAAACACAAATCAGCAATAGCAACACTTTCTTGACAAGAAAAAACGAATAATCACTGCAAAACGCAGAGATTGTATCATGATGGAACCAAACTGGAAACCGACATCCGGCAGAGCAGCTTGTCTCAAAAAATTTTTCATTTAAACAAGGAACAAATGTGGAAACAAAGAACAACCCTGACGTAGCCCAACGCCTACTGAAAATGATTCAGACTTCCTACCTAGAACACGAACACAACTCATGCTTTGTTAATAATGAGAAGCCACAGCTACCCGAAGATAGTGTGGTACTCTATTCTCTCTTAGTACTTTCCACAACCTCAAACGCGGAACTCGGTTGAACGCCTTTTCCAAATCTACAAATAAAACATGTAGACCTGTAGAGCGAACTCCTAAGACCATTCAAGGATAGTTGAGAGAGTGAAGAGCTGATCCGTAATTCCACGGCCTGGACGAAATCAGCATTGTTCCTCTTGCAACTGTTCCTCAACTATATGCCGTATCCTTAACTCAAGAATCTTTGCAAATAGCTTACCAGTTTGGATAAAAAGAGGTATGCCCCGATAATTGAAACAAACTATTCAGTCAACTTTCTTAAAGATCGGTACCACAACCCCAGTTCGCCACTCATTAGGAACCTTGACTGACTTCAATGACACGTTGAAGATCCGTGTTAGCCAGTTGGTGCCAAAAACGTCGATATCCTTTAAAGCTTGAGGTCGAATCTCATATGCTTTAAAAGACTTGAAATTACGAAGTCTTTTAACAACAGCAATGACCTCTTCCAAAAAGATGAGCTTAAAGAGACTCCTAAAATGATCTTTCTAACAACCAATAATTTCTTCTATGTTAGTCAGCAAATACAATCTATTGTCATAGACAGTGTGAGGAGTTTTCTGTTTCCCAACACGAAGGTTCCTGATCGTACTCCAGATGATCGTCCTCAAAATCAGCAAAACATGAGCAAATTAACAGATACATAAGCAAATTAACGCTGCTATAAAACCTTATGATAGAATACAAACAATATAGAGGTCCTCAATAAAGACAAAGATCTAATAAAATTGCAATATAACGGGCAAAAAACAAAAGTTTCTTGTAAGACTGAATGACCAAGAACATATTTTAAAAGTAAAGACCAGTCGATAAAGACATTTTAGAGCTGGTTCTGTGATCTCATTTGCAAAGTAACCATGGAGCATACTCTGCTTTGAGTAAAATTCGTTGTTCCTATTTTGGGAATCTAGCTTTGGAAATTAAGTTACAAGTTGAACATTTAAACAACGCATCTGTATACAGTAATTTTTAGATGACAAATCAAAGAGAAGACGTTTATTTAATGCAATCGTGCAGTGTTGTAATTTACTGAATAAACAGAATTCGTTGAAATTACCCTTTTCTTTGATATATTTGAATCGTGTTTGCAAGATGATAAAAGCGATAAAGTCAAACAAAAAATATTCACTTCAATCTTGAGTAATTCAAGTAGAATAATTCAGAAAAATATGCGTACAGATAGAACATGAAATATTTATTATTCATTAAAACTTTTCAACATTCCGATTTTAAAAAAGAAGACCACACATGTTAATAAGAGAATATATATTTATTACGCACATTATTCATAGACCAGTAAATTATTCAAGCCAATAGTAGTAATACAAAAATATCAAAAATTATAATTTATTTTGATTACAAACGATTGGAAATTAATCGAATGCTAAATAATATAATACAACATTTAAAAACCAGTGTAAATATAAAGTTTTAACTTAACAGAATTCACATAATTTATACATTTTCTTTGTAAGTTTAAAGATAAACGCGATATACACAATATTAGCGGGAAATATTGGAAACAGAACGCTAATAATGTATATGAAAAATTATTCAATGCGTGTTATATTTAAGAATAAACTTAAAATTATAAATGTTAGTAAATTATTGCTTATTATTTGAGATAAGTTTTAATTATAAGGCGATGAAAATATACATTAAATTCAATAAAACTTGATCGAATATATGAAAACCAGCAAATTATTACCGAAATAGAAATAAATGTTTTTAAAACAAATCATTTTTTTAAACGCAGAAATTGATAGTTAAAACATTTTGGACTTACATATTTGGGACACTATTGTAAATAGTCAGTGAAACGTCTGTTAAAAATATCGTGTCTCTAAATTTTCTAAATGCAAAAAAAAAGTAAAAATATATATATTTTATAATGTTTTTAAACAAGGAAACATTCGAAAATTGTTATTTAAAACAACAGAATACAATTTTATAAAAGGGCAAACATTCAAACTTGAAATTTAAAAAATTACAATGAGTTTTAATTTACCGTATATTTTTATTAAATACAATATTGATTTAATATTTAATATTTTATTTTCACTTTATGTTGCTCTAAAACAACATAATAAAACAAAATAATAAAATTGTGCAGATTTATAAATATAAACTACAAAATATTTAATTGATTTCATTTAAAAAGTATTGTAGTTGACATTTTTATATCATTTGTGCTTAGAAAAGCAAGTATGTGCCAATAACATGTAAATTGTGCCGTTACGATAAAATCTAACCAATCATTGTGGCAAAATTTTATAAAATCTGAAAGAGATTTCACCCAAATGCGATAGATACCTTAAATTCACTAGTACTTACAGCAAAGTGACATTACCAAAAATATTCAATGACGTATTCGACCAGATCATACTATTATGAAACTCTCTAAACAGAAAAATTATCATTCATGAATTAGACAGAACAAATAAACTAACTCTACGTTTAACTTAATAAAGTTTTAAGTTAACAGAGTGCACATAGTTTATGCATTTTCGTTATAAGTTTTAAGAAAAATGCGATATACATGAATTAGGCAGGAAATATTTGAAATAGCAGACGAATGAAAATTGAATATGAAAAATTATTCAATGAATGTTATAATTTAAAAATAGATTTCAAGTAAAATTATTAACAAATAAACCATTTCATTATATCAAAATTAAATATAAAATAATAAGGTAGTTGCCTATGTAGGTATCTTTAGCCGATTCCAAAAAGAATTCCGCATTCCCTCGTTGCACGGCTGCGCTGATTCGTTGAATGATCCAGCTGAATGCGCATTTATCACCGGTTGTCCGCACCAACCTCGAAACAAGCTGCCTCAAAAACGCAGATGCGCTGGGACGGACCTCGCCAAGTGTTTCGATGGCGAAGAACAAATACTGTCGATCCTCCAAGCAGCTGTATTTGGTTCGTTTGAGCTGCTTAGTGTGGGCTGCAACAGCGCCAGCAGAAGACACAGCATGTGCGACATGACTGGCGGCCGGGGTGTTCGGGCAAGTGAAATCCCAAACGAGTATACGGCCAGCTTCTCATGGCATAAGAGTTGCACCATCGGGTTGAATGCCATCGTCTCGCGCTAAGCATGCCGGTTCGAATCTGGAGGGTGATCGAGAGGCAGCGAGAGCCATTCTCAAAATGTCGTTGACCGCAACATGTCAGTGGTGACGATACGTTATCCTGTTGCAGTCTAAGGCATGAGAACTGTGACATGCGGGACCGACACTCCGCAGATACACCGATGCCGTTGAAAGCATTAAACACCGAGCCTCAACGCTATGGCGATAGAAATAGATCGGTCATCAAGTCGTGTACCGACAGATGTGATCGGCAGTGCTTCAAAGAACGCCCCGGATCACTTTGATGCTACTGCGATGAGTCAGTCTCGAGATTTAGTTGTCAGTGCTTCGTAAACAAATCTTCGTTGGCACGCTTCGTAGTCTTCAGCAATCCATCATTTTTGTGATATTTGATCCGATGGAATGGTCATCCGATACTCCACGTTCCATTGATTTGTGGTATTTTCCCGGTCTGATTCAAAAGTGCGAAGGGTTAACGGCGGAAAGTTCCGTAGCAATATCTTCTTAAGTTCAATTGTGTTCTTGATGGATGAATCGAACGCAGGAAGGACAGCCTCTAATACTTGCAAACACCGAGACCTCCAAGACGGATTCGTAAGGTCGCTGGGCTCCAGGCTTCGTTGGGTAGTGGCACATTGAGTATTTCGCTCAATATTCTTCGAACTTCAGTGTCGAAAAGTTGAAGCATTTCACTTCCGTAGCAGGGGGCACATCGAAGAAGGAAGCCAATTCGGTCAACTGGATTCTGGCGTTATGAAACTCGTCCACTGCGCAGCTTAATGGGTTGTCGATGCTTGCTTGCTTCCTAAGCGGCGCATCCATAAGCTGTGCGTATTCAGATGTGATAGTCTTGCACCCTGTTAGCTTGCACGTGATAGCTTGGATCACATTCCTGCTTTCGGTGATCACCTCGCACTTTTGGAAATTTAATCGTAATCCAATCTCGGCTCCGTCAGCCTAACATCAGATAATCCTGTTAGATCTCGAAGGTGTATTTGCCTTAAGCCGTCAGGGCCACCCGCGGGCGGGGGCGGTAAAGACCGTAAACAGCAAAGTAAAGATGCGACAATAACAACAGGGCAGCAATCGAGAGTTGTAGTTGTGTTTTCGTCGCAAAAAAAGGTGTCCTGAGTCTCTGCATACAAAACGAACAGCGCCGCGGATGTCGCCGTCCTCAATTTTTTCAGAAATCTTTCGGCGTAGTTCATCCACGGAGGATTTATTCTTTGTGATGTTGCATCGGTTATGTTCCTCCAGACTAACCTCAGAAGGAAATTGGTGGCGGGCGCATGCAGCTCGAATCTTTGCAGATTGAGAGGGATGAGAAGGAGTACTCTTGTTCTGCTAATGCACGCAATGCACAATTTTAGGAAAGCTGAGTAGACACCACTACCGTCTCGTTAGAAGGTTGCTCCACGACTGCGTCAATATGCTGAGAGAACTATGTTGTTGATTGGCCTTTCCTGTTCTGTTGAGTTATGTGACACATCGTATTGGGTTATTCGTTAGTTGTATGCATATAGTTGTATAGTCAGTTGTATACGTATATTCGTTGTGTATTTTATTGTATAAAGTTATAAGAAAAGAATGTTTAGCCATTATATAATAAAAATCAAATAATATTATTTTATAAATTTATTGATAGATTATAAATACATTTAATTTTATAAAGACAATGATATAGAAGGAACGGCAACTTTGTCAGGTTACGACAGCTATTTTTAAGTCTAACATAGAAACGTGTTCATTTAAATTTAAATGATATTTTTGTTTTGATGCGATAGGATTATCAACAGCAATATAATTTTAAAGTAGTAAAGATTCTCAATTGATAATATCTGAAAAATTGCTGTTTACAAAAGTAATAAAAGAGCTTGACTAATTAATTGCACACTATAAATAGACACATTATTAATAGTGTTTTAAGTTTAAAATTAATCTGTGTTTATTGACATTTAAACTGAAATGTTTTATCACATCAAAACGGATATACTAAATTGAATCAACAAAATATATGAACACAATCAAATTAAATGACAAATTAAAGCATCTACAAAATATAAGAAATATAGCCGGCAACATGCGAACCATATTATGACTTGTATATGGCATGCAAATTAACAATAGCTTACGCAGAAGCAAAATGGCAGGGGAGAAAATATGGTTGAACGAGATATAAGCAAAAGTGATTGATTTTTGAGAAAACTATAAGTAGATGCAAACATTTCGGACAAATGATTTGCAAATATTTAATATAAACTTATTTATCTATTCTCAGGTTGCTTGCCAATGTTAATGCATAAGATAGGCCTACTGCCTTCAACTGTGTTTTGCCGTTAAAATAACATCCGACCATAAAAAGGTTTCATCATACTAATGACCACAAATTATTACGAGGGAAGTACTAGAGTGAAGTCGATGATACATTAGTAAAAACCTAAATCTCAATCACAGACATGTGTTGTGCATGTAAACACAGATTTAATTAGAAAGACAATGATATAGAAGGAACTGCAAGTTTGTCAGATTACGACAGCTATTTCTAAGCCTAACCTAGAAAAATGTTTATTTAAATTCAAATGATACATTTTGCTTTGATGCGATAGGATTATAAAGAGCAATATAATTTTAAAGTAGTAAAGATTCTCAATTGATAATATCTGAAAAATTGTTGTTTACAAAAGTACTAAAAGAGCTTGACAATAAAATATGTAAGATATTATATGTAAAATATTATAGCCTTAATATCTATTGCTTTATCGAATATCATATTAATTAATTTTGCTTTAATATCTGCTGAATCTACATTTGTAAAAAGCGTAATAAAATCGTAATTTGAAAATTTATTCTTTTCGTGTGTTCTAAAAATTCTTTTGTATAATTAATACTGAAATAGTGTTTTATACAAGTATTAATTCCGATTAACCTACAATATTTTTTGAAGTGTGCTTTAATTACTTTAAGTATATTATTCATATAAACAGAAATTGGTTTTAATGTACATTTAAAAGCACTACATATGAACCTAGGTTTTATTGGATTTTTATGTAATTTTAGATTCAAATGTAATACAGTTATTTTTTATTATCTGATTCAACCTTTATACCCTTGTTATCCATTATAGAACAATGACTTGTAATAATTGTTTCTAAACTTAACTCACTACGTTCATATGTTGGATTTACATTTATATCGTTAGAATTAACCTCTTTTATCAGTATATCATAATAAAGCTTTTTGCATATGAAGACAAAGTTGTTACCAGCTTTATCAATAGTTGTTATTATATAGTTATCCTTAAATTTGACAAGTTCTGTATACATATCTTTATTAATTTGACCTTTGCTTTTATAATTGTTTGTGATTTTCATTTTCGTTTTTATTTTATCTAATATATAAGTTTTCCAAATGTTTATCTTTGATGTATTTAAGCTTCCACGATTATTCAGCTTACCAAAGTAAGCATTTAAGTCATTGTATAAAAAATTTTAAATTTTATTTTTATTGTTATTATTTAATCTACATTTATACCTTTATCATAACATCTCTCTAAACTCACTATTTTCAAATAACTCGAGTGTATGTGTACATATGTTCATTAATTTTATCAAAATTAAGACTTTTGCGGTTGCATTCTGTTTTTATAACGTTTCTAATATCAGCATTACATATAGATTTCAACTCTATTATAATTACAAATTTACCGTTGTAATGCGGTGACAGTTTACACCTTCTTTATGGAATATATTAACTTAAATCCGATCCTATTATTTATTTTCTTTTAGAATGAATTTTTTATTTACTTTTATTAATGAATTTTATGGGCAGTGTATATTGTTTATTGTTATTATTAACATTTATTGAACGATTATAGTATTTTATATTGCAATAACTGTCTATTATACGACTTAGCCTATAATAGTAGTTAATTAATCTTTGATTTGATGAGTAAATAATATTTGAAAAAACTTCTTTTATTTACATAAAGATCATTTAGCTTATTATCTCCTTAAAGTTTTTTAATATTTCTAATTGTTCATTTATATACATACCTTTTTTAATATTTTTAACTATTTAAATGATTATTTACTTTTTAAATATTTATTTACTCCATTTAAATGATATTTTTAAGTTTATTTTTCTTTTTCCTTTTGTCGCAATGACTTCTTAGCTTGCATTTAACCGGATTATTATAATATAGTTGTTCATTATTTACTATACTACTTCTGCCAATTACTTGTACCACGTCATTCAATCCTAATGGGTACATGGAATTAAGAGTTTTAAACCAAACATATTCTCTTTCTAATAGTTTTTGATTCAATATTGTCTAATTTTCTTCAACAATATGTTCTAAAATAAATTATTTACAATATCCTATATCATGTCCTATTAATCTCATATGTTTATAAAATATAGTTTGACTATTATGCTGTATATTATATATGTGTTGCCTAAACCTAGTTTTTAACATTTGATATGTTTTTCCAATATATTGCAATCAACATGTACATTGTATTAGATATACTACACCTGCGGTATTGCAGTTACAATTATTATTAATATTTGATGAAAAACATTCGATTAACGTATTACTTTTAATACAATTATTATTTATAGCATCACAAACTATACAATTTATCTGTTACATTAAAAAGATCTAAAATTAAAATATTTAGTCCTTACTTATGCTTCCAATCTATTTGAGTACATGTAAATCTTGTTAAGTCGTAATTTTTAACGTTGTTTTTCGGGTTGGGCACCTAGTTTAGTTGACTCAGATAAAACTTACAACGGGCTATCCAGCAGCATCTGACAGAAGGCTGCCCTGTTCAAGGCGATTGCTGGATGGAACAAGATCTATAAAGATCTACCACTTTCACTCCACGCGCTACACGACCTGGCTATTGGCCATTACCTGGTCTCTTAAACATGATCACGTGAAGCAGTTTACATTTTAAGTGTAAACACCTTGGGATGCAAACTTCTCCCTTTTTTAAGAATTAATAATTCATCAAACTTGTTTGAAAATAAGAAAAAATAATAGTAAAGTCGTAACCAATAATACACAGTTTCAGTATTTCTGACAGAGAAAACAAAGTTCACAGGTCAATAATAACATGTCAGTAGAAGAAAATAATTCAGCTAACTGACTTTACGTATTTGAAGTTACGTATTTAAGTCTATGTAAAATTTGTTTAAAAAGTAACTATTAACTCTGCTTTCTGCAAAATTAATTGTTCCTTATTTAGAAGTAAAGCTTTGCGAAATTCAATTACAAGTTAGAAATATAATATATGCCTCTGTGCGTAGAAGATCATATTTTAAGATCATATTCTTCTACAAAGTACTCGCAGAAGATCTACGCTTACTGCGTAAAGATCAGATTAGCTGAATCAAAAGCTCGTTCAAAATATATGACTATAGACTAAAGCGAAACATGGCTCCAAAAATAGCCATCACCTTCATCACGCACAATTTTTATAGCATATGAAGTAAACCGGTGTGGATTTATGCGCCATATTGCTCTTTAGCCTGAGAATATCCACGATAGCTAATTAATCGCGTATGCATAACACGTGTGAATAAATTAAAGACAGGATTAAGAATATCAATCCCGTGATATAAATCTAAAAAAATTTAAGATCCTTTACTAAAGTAAAGAATTTTTATTACATCGTCACGCAAGATAATAGAATCGAATAACAATTGAACAAAACATTTAATAAATGCGTACAGTAATTATCCAACCACTAAAAGGTCAATGTTAGATGTTCAACGTAAAGCTAATCTAACCCAGCAGCTTTATTATTCTTTATGATGTAAACGGATCTGTTCACATCACTAGACGTAAATGGTAAATTAAGCGAATCTGTATCGTCAATAATATTTAAATTAAATATAACGGGCAAAAAACAAAAGTTTCTTGTAAGACTGAATGACCAAGAACATATTTTAAACGTAAAGACCAGTCGATAAAGACATTTTAGAGCTGGTTCTGTGATCTCATTTGCAAAGTAACCATGGAGCATACTCTGCTTTGAGTAAAAATTCGTTGTTCCTATTCTAGAAATCTAGCTTTGGAAATTAAGTTACAAGTTGAACATTTAAACAACGCATCTGTATACAGTAATTTTTAGATGACAAATCAAAGAGAAGACGTTTATTTAATGCAATCGTGCAGTGTTGTAATTTACTGAATAAACAGAATTCGTTGAAATTACCCTTTTCTTTGATATATTTGAATCGTGTTTGCAAGATGATAAAAGCGATAAAGTCAAACAAAAAATATTCACTTCAATCTTGAGTAATTCAAGTAGAATAATTCAGAAAAATATGCGTACAGATAGAACATGAAATATTTATTATTCATTAAAACTTTTCAACATTCCGATTTTAAAAAAGAAGACCACACATGTTAATAAGAGAATATATATTTATTACGCACATTATTCATAGACCAGTAAATTATTCAAGCCAATAGTAGTAATACAAAAATATCAAAAATTATAATTTATTTTGATTACAAACGATTGGAAATTAATCGAATGCTAAATAATATAATACAACATTTAAAAACCAGTGTAAATATAAAGTTTTAACTTAACAGAATTCACATAATTTATACATTTTCTTTGTAAGTTTAAAGATAAACGCGATATACACAATATTAGCGGGAAATATTGGAAACAGAACGCTAATAATGTATATGAAAAATTATTCAATGCGTGTTATATTTAAGAATAAACTTAAAATTATAAATGTTAGTAAATTATTGCTTATTATTTGAGATAAGTTTTAATTATAAGGCGATGAAAATATACATTAAATTCAATAAAACTTGATCGAATATATGAAAACCAGCAAATTATTACCGAAATAGAAATAAATGTTTTTAAAACAAATCATTTTTTTAAACGCAGAAATTGATAGTTAAAACATTTTGGACTTACATATTTGGGACACTATTGTAAATAGTCAGTGATAAGTCTGATACAAATGTCGTGCCTCTAAATTTTCTAAATGCAAAAAAAAGTAAAAATATAAATATTTTATAATGTTTTTAAACAAGGAAACATTCGAAAATTGTTATTTAAAACAACAGAATACAATTTTATAAAAGGGCAAACATTCAAACTTGAAATTTAAAAAATTACAATGAGTTTTAATTTACCGTATATTTTTATTAAATACAATATTGATTTAATATTTAATATTTTATTTTCACTTTATGTTGCTCTAAAACAACATAATAAAACAAAATAATAAAATTGTGCAGATTTATAAATATAAACTACAAAATATTTAATTGATTTCATTTAAAAAGTATTGTAGTTGACATTTTTATATCATTTGTGCTTAGAAAAGCAAGTATGTGCCAATAACATGTAAATTGTGCCGTTACGATAAAATCTAACCAATCATTGTGGCAAAATTTTATAAAATCTGAAAGAGATTTCACCCAAATGCGATAGATACCTTAAATTCACTAGTACTTACAGCAAAGTGACATTACCAAAAATATTCAATGACGTATTCAACCAGGTGATACTATTATGAAACTCTCTAAACAGAAAAATTATCATTCATGAATTAGACAGAACAAATAAACTAACTCTACGTTTAACTTAATAAAGTTTTAAGTTAACAGAGTGCACATAGTTTATGCATTTTCGTTATAAGTTTTAAGAAAAATGCGATATACATGAATTCGGCAGGAAATATTTGAAACAGAAGACGAATGAAAATTGAATATGAAAAATTATTCAATGAATGTTATAATTTAAAAATAGATTTCAAGTAAAATTATTAACAAATAAACCATTTCATTATATCAAAATTAAATATAAAATAATAAGGTAGTTGCCTATGTAGGTATCTTTAGCCGATTCCAAAAAGAATTCTGCATTCCCTCGTTGCACGGCTGCGCTGATTCGTTGAATGATCCAGCTGAATGCGCATTTATCACCGGTTGTCCGCACCAACCTCGAAACAAGCTGCCTCAAAAACGCAGATGCGCTGGGACGGACCTCGCCAAGTGTTTCGATGGCGAAGAACAAATACTGTCGATCCTCCAAGCAGCTGTATTTGGTTCGTTTGAGCTGCTTAGTGTGGGCTGCAACAGCGCCAGCAGAAGACACAGCATGTGCGACATGACTGGCGGCCGGGGTGTTCGGGCAAGTGAAATCCCAAACGAGTATACGGCCAGCTTCTCATGACATAAGAGTTGCACCATCGGGTTGAATGCCATCGTCTCGCGCTAAGTATGCCGGTTCGAATTTTTTTTATATTTCCTGCCGAATTCGTGAATTCATTAGGAAATTTTTGAAACAGAAGACGAATGAAATTTGAATATGAAAAATTTTTTAATGAATGGTATTTAAATTTGATCTTTTATTTCTTTTTGACCTTTTAGTAAATTATTTCTTTTTATTTGAGATAAATTTCAATTATAAATAGATGAAAATATTCAATTAAATTTAATAAAACTTACTCGCATAAACAAACAAATGATCACGGAAATAAAAATAAATGTTTTCATAAGAAACAAATTTGATATTTATACGAAACAATAATTATTTAAACGTCTTAGACTTACATGTTTGGGACGCTATCGCAAATAATCAATGAGAAGTTTGATTTAAATGTTGTACTCGTGAATTTTCTAAACACGAAAATTATAATAGTTTTATAATTTATAATTATAAAAAAGATATTTGATGATTTAAATAATTTCGATTAAATAATTACAGTTTCATAATATTTGAAGAAAATATATTCTTTTTTAAAAATTGTTAATAGAACATAAATATTGTCCTCGTTTACATAAAGATTACTGCATAAATTATTATATAAATATTTATTTAGTACATAGATATTGTAAATATTATAATATTATGGTTATAAAATTATTATTAGTATTGTTATATTTTAAATCATATCACATGAATCAGCCTGTTTTAAATTTAGATGACGTTGTTGAAAACCACCGTGTTCGTAATATTAGAAATGATCTTCATTCGTGAAAACAATAACTTCAAATCGATGTGATCTTAGAAATACCAGTGCAAAACTGGTAACAACAGCACAGTTCCTTGTTTTTGGTAATTAATGCGTCAATAATTATCTCAGCATCATCAAGAATACATGGAGGTGTTGGTTCTTCGGTGGTGATTAAATTCCTTCGGACAACACTCGTCAAAGTTGTCTGAGGTTATTGCGGATTTTGCCATTAAAATTTCTAGCGAATCTTTAAATCCTGACATCTTTGATACATATGTTGCTAGCAGGTCTATCACATTAAATAAAATTCCTGAAGTACGCCCGATTGGGGTTGGTGAGATTGCTCGACGAGTGATAGGGAAAATCATTATTAACATTGCAAAGCAAGATCTGCAAGCTTATTCTGGTAGTGAACAGATGTGAGCAGGACAACGAGGTGGACTGGAATATATTATTCACAAAACAACTAAAAAAATTAATTAAAAAAGAAGACTGTGTAATACTATAGTAGATGCTCAAAATGTTTTAAATTATGCTAATCGCAAGGTCACCATATCAAACAAAGGCAATGTGTGTCCAGTGTTTCAATGCAGTTCGTGAGCACATACACGATTCATTCGGACTAGGCTTGCGAGTAAGAATTATTGAAATTCGTGAGAATTTTACTCAACGTGGCCCGCTCGCTATAACCGCATTCGCAATTTTTTCCATAACAATAATTGACAGAATCGATCAGCAAGTACATACAGTAACGCAGTTATGGTATGCGGATGACGAAAACTATTGGACATATTGAAGATCTTTAAAAGGTATGACGAATATTGTCGGACATTGGTCACAATTACGGTCATTTTGTGAATGCAAAGAATTCAAGTAAATTAATGCATACCAATAAACTTAAAATGCCAAACAGAAATTTCATGAGACAAGTATATCACTCAAAACTGAAGGCATAATGATACTTGGTTTTCCTGTAGGAACTGATAAATTTATTAATAATAAATGTATATGGCTAGTGAAAAATTGGACAGTCATATTTGAACTGGCTAAAGTTACTGTTTAGTTAGCATTGCACATGTGTTATCTTGCAAAGCTAAAACGTTACCCATATACCGTCATAATAATGTACGTGATATTTTAGCAACAGTAACTAGTTATAAATGCACAGTGTTGGTATTGAACCAACCTTGCAGTGTGTTCAAGATAATGTAGATTTCGTACGATTAACATCTACCAGATATAACGATGCCTCGTCTAACATTGTATGGAATGGTATTTTTGGTGGTAGACTTAGCGGACGTTTATGGACATATGTATTTAATAATCCAGCTCCGTTGTATCATGCAAAATCATTAGAAGGATGAATCGAATATGACGAGCAGCGCAAGCGTGCCAAGTATTTAAAACGAAATAGTGAGATTGAAAATTTCTCATTTTGTCATATTGTTATCGCTGCAACAAATTAACTTAGCTATCAGCTTCTATTCTAATAAAAGCAATGGCACGTTAAACAGCTGAAAAACATAAACGTGAGTATTATCATGCGATAAGAGAGTTTCGAAATAAAATAAGCATTGCATTAACACTTTATGTTTCGTTATCGATCCGATCACAAAGGTCGAGGATTAATTCTCCAGTGATTACAAACAAGCGAAATGATCAATTAAATATAAACATAAGGACCCATTTGCGAGTAACCCTTGACTTGTATATTGTATTATTAATAAATTTCTTTATTATAAACAAAATTATATTTTAAAAAGCATTATTTTTATTATGAATATATGTTTGCATTATATTAACAATATAAATAATATTATATTAATAATATAAATATTTATATAATATTATAATAAAATTATACAAATGTAATTTGTATAATTAAATGTAATTTGTAATTATGTAAATTAATTATTTACAAATTATATTAATAATAAAATTTGTATTATATTATTATCATTAATATAATGCAAACATTATGTAATGTTTGCCAACATGTGGCAAAAAGCGGGCGAAACGAAAACGGCTGTGGCAATGGTTCTGTTGGTAGTCAGGGTGTGTGGAATTGGATATCATGAAAGAAGGATTCTGTAGCTGGTTTTCAATGCGAAAGTCACCTTGTGTGACCTAGCAACTATTCAATACATAAATAAGCATCCATCAAAGGATCACCATTCCCGATTTCAATCGATATTCATGATCCCATACGAAATAATCTATAATAAGCATGCCAGAAAGTATCTCGGATAATACAATTTCTGGATATCATGATGGAAAGTTTCATATACTGTGTGAAATTTGGTAATCCTGGATTCGTAGCCTAGCAGTCAAGAGCGCAAGCTAAAGTACGGAGAGCAACAGCTCGAATCTCGGATGTGTCAAGTTTCAAAAGGTGAAGAGTTGGTAGCCAGCCTTCTGACGAGCCCGGGACTACCAACATGTGGCAAAAAGCGGGCGAAACGAAAACGGCTGTGGCAATGGTTCCGTTGGTTGTCAGGGTGTGTTGAGTTGAACATCATGAAGGACGAATTCTGTAGCTGGTTTTCAATGTGAAAGTCACCTTGTGTGACCTAGCAACTATTCAATACATAAATAAGCATCCATCAAAGGATCACCATTCCCGATTTCAATCGATATTCATGATCCCATACGAAATAATCTATAATAAGCATGCCAGAAAGTATCTCGGATAATACAATTTCTGGATATCATGATGGAAAGTTTCATATACTGTGTGAAATTTGGTAATCCTGGATTCGTAGCCTAGCAGTCAAGAGCGCAAGCTAAAGTACGGAGAGCAACAGCTCGAATCTCGGATGTGTCAAGTTTCAAAAGGTGAAGAGTTGGTAGCCAGCCTTCTGACGAGCCCGGGACTACCAACATGTGGCAAAAAGCGGGCGAAACGAAAACGGTTGTGGCATTGGCGCCGTTAGTAGTTAGGGTGTATGGAATTGGATATCATGAAAGAAGAATTCTGTAGCTGGTTTTCAATGCGAAAGTCACCTTGTGTGACCTAGCAACTATTCAATACATAAATAAGCATCCATCAAAGGATCACCATTCCCGATTTCAATCGATCTTCATGATCCCATACGAAATAATCTATAATAAGCATGCCAGAAAGTATCTCGGATAATACAATTTCTGGATATCATGATGGAAAGTTTCATATACTGTGTGAAATTTGGTAATCCTGGATTCGTAGCCTAGCAGTCAAGAGCGCAAGCTAAAGTACGGAGAGCAACAGCTCGAATCTCGGATGTGTCAAGTTTCAAAAGGTGAAGAGTTGGTAGCCAGCCTTCTGACGAGCCCGGGACTACCAACATGTGGCAAAAAGCGGGCGAAACGAAAACGGCTGTGGCAATGGTTCCGTTGGTTGTCAGGGTGTGTTGAGTTGAACATCATGAAGGACGAATTCTGTAGCTGGTTTTCAATGTGAAAGTCACCTTGTGTGACCTAGCAACTTTTCAATACATAAATAAGCATCCATCAAAGGATCACCAGTCCCGATTTCAATCGATCTTCATGATCCCATACGAAATAATCTATAATAAGCATGCCAGAAAGTATCTCGGATAATACAATTTCTGGATATCATGATGGAAAGTTTCATATACTGTGTGAAATTTGGTAATCCTGGATTCGTAGCCTAGCAGTCAAGAGCGCAAGCTAAAGTAAGGAGAGCAACAGCTCGAATCTCGGATGTGTCAAGTTTCAAAAGGTGAAGAGTTGGTAGCCAGCCTTCTGACGAGCCCGGGACTACCAACATGTGGCAAAAAGCGGGCGAAACGAAAACGGTTGTGGCATTGGCGCCGTTAGTAGTTAGGGTGTATGGAATTGGATATCATGAAAGAAGGATTCTGTAGCTGGTTTTCAATGCGAAAGTCACCTTGTGTGACCTAGCAACTATTCAATACATAAATAAGCATCCATCAAAGGATCACCATTCCCGATTTCAATCGATCTTCATGATCCCATACGAAATAATCTATAATAAGCATGCCAGAAAGTATCTCGGATAATACAATTTCTGGATATCATGATGGAAAGTTTCATATACTGTGTGAAATTTGGTAATCCTGGATTCGTAGCCTAGCAGTCAAGAGCGCAAGCTAAAGTACGGAGAGCAACAGCTCGAATCTCGGATGTGTCAAGTTTCAAAAGGTGAAGAGTTGGTAGCCAGCCTTCTGACGAGCCCGGGACTACCAACATGTGGCAAAAAGCGGGCGAAACGAAAACGGCTGTGGCAATGGTTCCGTTGGTTGTCAGGGTGTGTTGAGTTGAACATCATGAAGGACGAATTCTGTAGCTGGTTTTCAATGTGAAAGTCACCTTGTGTGACCTAGCAACTATTCAATACATAAATAAGCATCCATCAAAGGATCACCATTCCCGATTTCAATCGATATTCATGATCCCATACGAAATAATCTATAATAAGCATGCCAGAAAGTATCTCGGATAATACAATTTCTGGATATCATGATGGAAAGTTTCATATACTGTGTGAAATTTGGTAATCCTGGATTCGTAGCCTAGCAGTCAAGAGCGCAAGCTAAAGTACGGAGAGCAACAGCTCGAATCTCGGATGTGTCAAGTTTCAAAAGGTGAAGAGTTGGTAGCCAGCCTTCTGACGAGCCCGGGACTACCAACATGTGGCAAAAAGCGGGCGAAACGAAAACGGTTGTGGCATTGGCGCCGTTAGTAGTTAGGGTGTATGGAATTGGATATCATGAAAGAAGGATTCTGTAGCTGGTTTTCAATGCGAAAGTCACCTTGTGTGACCTAGCAACTATTCAATACATAAATAAGCATCCATCAAAGGATCACCATTCCCGATTTCAATCGATCTTCATGATCCCATACGAAATAATCTATAATAAGCATGCCAGAAAGTATCTCGGATAATACAATTTCTGGATATCATGATGGAAAGTTTCATATACTGTGTGAAATTTGGTAATCCTGGATTCGTAGCCTAGCAGTCAAGAGCGCAAGCTAAAGTACGGAGAGCAACAGCTCGAATCTCGGATGTGTCAAGTTTCAAAAGGTGAAGAGTTGGTAGCTAGCCTTCTGACGAGCCCGGGACTACCAACATGTGGCAAAAAGCGGGCGAAACGAAAACGGCTGTGGCAATGGTTCCGTTGGTTGTCAGGGTGTGTTGAGTTGAACATCATGAAGGACGAATTCTGTAGCTGGTTTTCAATGTGAAAGTCACCTTGTGTGACCTAGCAACTTTTCAATACATAAATAAGCATCCATCAAAGGATCACCAGTCCCGATTTCAATCGATCTTCATGATCCCATACGAAACAATGTATCAATACATATATACTTATACATGTTATATATAACATGTATATGTATATACATACATATATACAGATCTACGGGGATCCTTCAGATGCTATAGACTTCGCGGTAACACATCCACTACAGTAATCGTTTCTTCGCCAGTCAGCTATTGTGCCTGGTTATGCAGCTGCGCAGTACGCATCATCGGTCAAAGATAGAAAGTACCGTGCTAAAATGATTGAGGCGGGATATAACTTCGTATTATAATGTTTGCACTGGCTAAAAAATTGTCTTGATTCTTAAATCTTGTCCACAAAGATTAAAATTTTTATTAATATAAATATTACTGGAAGCGTAACCTTAAACACACAATAATACCATAATACACACAATACAATACACTTGGATTACAACACACTTGGATTTTACAATACACTTGGATTACATACAATCATTGGACAAAATAACCAGCACATAAATAACTAAGAGAATGCCGAAGGGTGTTCCCTCATCCAGCGTCAAATGCTACGATTGCAACACATTAGCAGCTAAATGCCTAAGATGCAAGTGCGCTAAAGCTGGAAAGCCATGCTTTAATTGTTTAGCCAATAATTGCTCATGCAAATCAACGCTGGACTCGAATCAATCACCCATCGTTACAAACGAGCTGCCTACTTCTCCGCATCTGATAGTCAACAATATAGACCTTAAGGTGACATGCCAGCGATTATCGTAGATTGAATCAGAACTAGTCCCCTACACCACGAAAATCGAATAGTGACACCGATGACCATTGACGAAATATACTCTGTGGTCATGCAATGGCGATCAAATCTATTTACCCTTCGAAAATGCAACGCCAGTCATACGTTTGTAGCAACTCTCGACGATTTATACGTAAAGGCATCAATTTAAGAAATTTGCGATCCGTCCTTTTTAAAAAAAGCCACGGTGTTCTCCCAATGCGTACGGCTACGAGTCCCTACCACAAAGATGTCGCTCATTCGCAAAATTATAGAGAGACGTTTAGCTTTATGGGAGAAAAATAAGTACGACGCATTGTTCCATGATGCTAAGCACTTTCAGTTGGGACTAACTTATCGCGTTCCCCTCAAGAAAACTGATTGAATCGGTCGTTATTGTAAATTTCTGACCACAGTGAAAGTGACGGCGTCTACATCAGTACTAAAAGATAAGTCATAATCCATAGTCCTGAGCCCAGACGAAAACGTGCACGTTAGATCATTAAAATCATGACTACAAGATCTTCATCCCTTCGCAAAAGTCCCACCACCAGAAATATTTTTATCGTCACAATTTCCTGGTCCAATAATGCATCACGCAAGCAGATTTTATGCTTTGGACAAAACTTGTATCATCTCCGCACGTGAACGAACTAAAAGTGGTGCAGAGCCTTCTGAACTTGATTCAACATCTTGGCGGAACATGCTTACACGTTTTAGTTCACAGTCTCGAACTTTAGCACAAGCTCTCACTCGCTTTGCGATTCGCATCACTACCGAATCTACCTGTGGCAGAGAAGGAGTGGACCACCTAAGCGAATTTCCACAACATTTTATTTATTAATGTTAACCTTAATTTCATTCGTAAAATAATAGAAAGTTCATTTAGTGATAGTTGGGAAGAGGACAGACTTTTGGATAATATCAAAAGATCATCGGCGTTTAGATTGCATTTTTGAAGGAGCTCTAGTACGATCGAGTACAAAATACGAAAATAACAGTGGGCTCAGAGGATAGCCATGCAATACATTACGATCAGATATAAACGGCGCTAAAACGCTTAGACCGTTGGAGACTCATAGACAGTTGAATTAAAGAACTGTAGAAGATGTAAAAACCGATTATTAACAAAATGTGCTATCAAGATTACAGCATAGAAGATCAGATTAGCTGAATCAAAAGCTCGTAATATGCCTCCAAAAATAGCCATCACCTTCATCACGACCATCTTTATAGCATATGAAGTAAATCGGTGGGGATTTGTGCGCTATATTGCTCTTCATCCAGAAAATATCAACGATAGCTAATTAATCGCGTATGCATAATACGTGTGAATAAATTAAAGACAGGATTAAGAATATCAATCCCGTGATAAAAAAAACTAAAAAAAATTAAGATCCTTTACTAAAGTAAAGAATTTTTATTACACCGTCACGCAAGATAATGGAATCGAATAACAATTAAACAAAACATTTAATAAGTGCGTACAGTAATTATCCAACCATCGAAAGGTCAATGTTATATGTTCAACGTAAAGCTAATCTAACCCAACAGCTTTATAAGTCTTTATGATATAAAGGGATCTGTGCACATCACTAGACGTAAATGGTGAATTAAGCGAATCAGTATCGTCAATAACATTTAAATTTAATATAATGGGCAATAAAACAAAAGTTTCTTGTAAGACTGAATGACCGGGAACATATTTTAAACGTAAAGACCAGTCGATAAAGACATTTTAGAGCTGGTTCTGTGATCTCATTTGCAAAGTAACCATGGAGCATACTATGCTTTGAGTAAAATTCGTTGTTCCTATTTTGGGAATCTAGCTTTGGAAATTAAGTTACAAGTTGATCATATAATCAACGCATCTGTATACAGCAATTTTTAGATGACAAATCAAAGAGAAGACGTTTATTTAATGCAATCATGCAGTGTTGTAATTTCCTGAATAAACAGGATTCGTTGAAATTACCCTTTTTTTGATATATTTGAATCGCGTTTGCAAGCTGATAAAAGCGATGAAGTCAAACAAAAAATATTCACTTCAATCTTAAAGAGACAATTAATTTTTTTATTACAATATTATTTATCAATACAACTTGACAAACAGTTATTTCAATATTGGTTACCCTCTGATGGGTTTATCAATACAATAAAATTTAACAATAAAATTCATAAAAGCACGTGTACAGCTGAAACAAAAAATATATTATCTTAATATATTGTGACAATTTATTAAGCCTTTTAAACATCACGCCCATTTAAAAAAGGAAAACCCCACATTTGAATGATAATATCAAGAATTATTGAAGCTCTGGATCAAAGAAAAGAAGAAATTATTTTTGATATTTTGGTAACTTCTGTTTCATCTTCAGAAAATTACTGAAGTAATTTTCTGAAGATGCTAACAGAAGTTATCGAAAATCAAATAAAATTTTCCTTCTTTCTTTGATCCAGCTCCGATAATGTGTTAACATTATTTGGATAATTATTAACTAGTTAAAATAATGATATTAGTCATTAAATATGTTTATATTTTACGCACATTATTCACAGACCTGAAAATTATTCAACCAAATAGTGGTAGTACCAAAATATCAAAAATAATAATTTATTCTGATTACAAACGATTGGAAATTAATCATTAATTAAGTAATTAATAAAGGCTAATTAATTAAGTGTAAATATAGAGTTTTAAATTAACAGTTCACGTAATTTATACGTTTTCTTTGTAAGTTTAAGAAAACGCGATATACAAAAATAAATAATAAACGAGATAAATAAATAAACGCGATATTTTTTATAAATAAATAAACGCGATATAAATGCGATTTACATGAATTCGGCAGGAAATATTGGAATCAGAAGACGAATTAAATTTGAATATGAAAAATTATTTAATTCATGTTATAATTTAAAAATAACCTTCAAGTAAAAATTATTAATGTAAGTAAATTATTTCTTTTTATTTGAGATAAGTTTTAATTATACGGCGATGAAAATATACAATTAAATTCAATAAAACTTATTCTAATTTACAAAAACTTACGAATTATTACTGAAATAAAAATAAATACTTTTATAAAAAAAACAAATTCAATATTTTAAACGCAGAAATTGATTATTAAAAGTTTTGGACTTACACATCTTCGACGGTTCCACTTATAGTCAAAGAGGAGTTTGATTCAAATTTTGTATCCCAAAATTCTCTAAACAGAAAAATTATAATCCTTAAGAGCAAAAGCAAATTTAAAAACAACTTAAATGTTAAAATTTCAAAAAATGTTCATACTATTTTTATTAATGATGAGGACCGTTTGATATTTTTTAATAAAAGAATAGAGTAATATTTTAAGAAGCTGTATTCTTTCGTAGAAGTGGTTGATAAAACATATTAAAGGAATAATAAAAATGTGCAATTTTTTTGTCGAGTGATCGTCAGCCAACATTAAAAGGACCGGAAGTGTTCTCCATAACTTTATCAGATAAGAGGCCATGTAAGCGTTTACGACTTCAGGCGAGATAATTACCTCTGTATTTCGCCAGTTTAGCTAAAGCTCTATCACCTTAAATCTCGGTTCTAGTCAGCCGAATGCGAATGCGATTGCCGATGTAGTACCGACGACTATCCCGTCGTCCAGGTACCACATGTTGAAGTTGATTCCGAAGATATGGGATACATGTTCAATTGTACCATTTATAGCCAACAAGAGGAACGGGCCCAATGGATCACCCTGCTGGACTCCTTTACATGAAGTGAGAGGGTCGAGTTAGCCGAAACGGAGGAGTGCCTTACGCTTGTACGTAAGGTCAAACTACGGCAAAAGCTTTGTGACGTTATCTCGGATTGACACTCGTAAGTGTGCTCTATACACTAAGTTAAATGCGTTCTAGTGGTCGATCTTCATCCACGTTCAGTTGTCGTTGCCATGTTTCTTGTTGAGTCGTCTAGTAGTTTTATTTTTCTAGTAGTTTTATTTATTTTCTTTTGTAGTTTTATTTTCTGAAATTAAATTATCAATACTATTGTTTAATTTTTACATTGTACTGCTAAATTACAATGCAGTTTTCAATTTCAAATAGATACATATTTTTAATGTTTAAAATGTTCTTTGACAAAATTGTTAAAATCAATTTCTGATTATATCAGAAGTTTATTGATTTGTACAAATGTTCAATTATACAATTAGTCAAAATGTAAGACAAAAGTCTTTCATTAAATCTAATTGGCAATAAAAATAGACGAGTCGAGTGATCGTCAGCCAACATTAAAAGGACCGAAACGTGAAACGTAGGTATTGGAAAAGTAGATGATGAGATCCACCAATACTTGAATGTAACGTACTGCTGTTGAATGATTAAAGAAAACGTGAGGGTGTCTTCAAAACTTTCAATTGCAACAATGAATGCACATCAGTTAGTTAGTAAGCAAACAATAGATGAGAAGCTTGATAATAGTAATTAATAGAAAAACATTGTGTTTTCAAATTTAAGCTAGAATATTTATCTACCAACACTGCTTTAATTTGAAATCAGATTAAATCTGATTTAATCTACTGTCGAGTGATCGTTGGCCAACATTTAAAGGACCGAAACGTGAAATGTATGTATTGGATCAGTAGATGATGAGATCCACCAATACTAAATCAATTTTCCTTGGTTTAAAGAAAAAATAAAAGCAACGTGCAGTGCCATTAAACTTTCAATTGTAACAATGACTGCACGATTAACTTCAACTCGTGATAATGTATTAACAGCCAAGTTTTGAGATCCCTTCCGATAAACAATATAATAGCAGAATGGATTCAATACGAGTCAGCAGCATAACAGACCATGTATATCCTCTTGCATCATTTTAATTAATTCAGCTAACTGTGCTTACGTATTTAATAAAATTATAAAAATAAATAAATAAAAGTAAATACAAAAATATAAAAATAAATAAATAAAAATAATAATGCAAACTCAATAAATCAAAATTAAATAATTATATAATAAATAATTATAAATAATTGCTATAAGATTTTATATAACTTATGTCAAGTTAAAATAAAATATTGAAATTTAAAAAACAACTCATTTTTTATAAATTAACTATTGAATAACAAACGATGTATCAGAATTAGGATTAGATGTCATCAGGAGGAATTGCTATGCTATTATGTTTCTACTCCTATTCATCGACCTAGCATAGCAGCAAGACCAAACACTTGCTAATGACGTATTTCCTTTGATGAAATTTGATTATCTATATTATATTCTAATACAAAGTATATTATTTATTATCTATTCATAAATATTTTCCTCTGATGATTTTAAATATATTTTTAATATTATTGTATTGATTTATATATTTTACTATATTCTGTTTGATGGTATTTTTATAGTAACCTAGTTTAAAATATTCATATATTAAATGATTATTTAAATGATTTTGAAGAAATCTAATATCATTTCAAATTGTTGCAATTCTTTAAATTTTATTATTTAATGTATTATATTTTATATTATATGGTATGCATGAATGCTCATGCAAAAACATGTTTTTTGTAATTTAAATATGTTATCTTTACAATATAGATTAAAATTAGTTTTAATTGATGTTAATTTTATGTTCTTATCTAGATATATACCTTCTTCATCATCAATATTGGTTTTATTAAGAATGAGGCTACCTGGATAAATTTGTTCGCTTATAGAATAAAACTTATTAGAGTTAAATACACATATATCATCAATGTATCGAAACATATATTTCATATATTTATATTGTTTAGATTTAGTTTTTACACAGTTATGAACAAATTCATATTCTATAAAGCTTAAAAACAAGTCAGATATAATTGGACTACTATTACCTTCTATTGGAACACCTTTTATTTGTCTAAATATTGATGTCCCTATCTTTAAATAATTTTGATTTATTAAGATATTTAAGGATTCTATTAATTCAATTTTATCCATATATTTATAATAAATACTAAACCCACAATCTTCTTCCATTTCAAATATATAGTTATTACAGGAACGAAGAAGCAGAAATTAACCTTTATTTGATAAAAATTTTATATTTCAATAGCTTCTGCTATCATCATCAGGATTACAAAAAAAATGTTTCAAATTTTAATGGTTTAATTTTTCTTAGATAGTTGTTATTTACAAAACGACAGTTGAATAGAATGTTGCGAACACTGATGCATCAGTCAATACTACTACTCAAAATTTCAAAAATACTAGTCGAAACGCGAAGTAGGAAAAATTTTTAAATTGAACCAACTCATTTTTGGTCTGTAGCTGACCGCTAGAGAATACTATATATTTTGTTTAACGAATATTCTACATAAAACTTGCATTTCTTCTCTATTATTTACATTTCTTAGTAGTCAATAAAGTATTTTTCAAATAATTTTTCGATTGATAAAGAAGCATCATTTAGTCAAGTTTATAAATCATGATATATACATATAATAACAATAGCAGTAAAATAAAAACACGCGTACGGGTAGAACAGGAAATATATATTATCTTAATATATTCTCAAATATATTAATGTTTGTAAACATCAGTCCTGTTTTAATTTTAAAAATCTACATTTTAATAAAGTAATGTTATTAATCATTACATTTGTACAATCAATAGAAAAATCATTTAAACAAATACTAGCTATGAGCACCATACAAAAAAAATCTTTTTCGATCACAAACGGTTCGAAATTAAGAAATATCAACACAATATAGCATCACTTTAAAAAATAAGTTTAAACAAAGTTATAACTCTTATGCTGATACAACGTTTGTTATTTATTAGTCAATTCATAAAAATGACGTTTATTTTTAAATTTTATTTTTGTTTATTGAGTCTTGCAATTTAATCTCTCATTACACAATTTTATGATGTATATTTAACTTGAAAACATAAGATAGATGCATATAGAGAAACTTATTTAAGAAAAAAATATATATTTTAATAAAACAATTAAAATTGCAAGTTTAACACAATTTCCCTAAATATTTATTTATGTAGAACAAATTATTAGTTTATAAATTGCCTGTTTTATTAGAGGGTGTTTATTTAATTGAGTAGTTTAATAAAGAAAGCATCGATACTAAATAAAAATCAAATTCTCAATGCATAATAAAAATATAAAATAATAATTTATATGATAGCATAACGACCAAAAAATAAAGGCAATTCAGAAAAACCTGTAGAGGGATCCATGAATTCATAGATTGAAATTATATTAACCAATGAAGAAAAATAAGTATTATTTAAAATAAAAGCGAAATAGTAAACTATTTTACGTAAAGACCAATCATATTTTAAGTTTTACATTTTGATTTTCAGAATTCGTCATGAAATCAAATCCATCTATGCATTTAGATTTAAAAAATGTAACGAATACAAAATTTTGAATATTCAATAATTAAGTTTGTCAATCAATAAATATAATAATGGATATTATATCTATTGTACAATTATTGATCTTTTCATAATAAATATTTATCTTGAAAATTTATTAAATTGAATATTATTAATCATTATTGCGTTTTATTTTTATAAAGTTCTTATCCCAAGCGCATGCTGTTGTGTTGTAATAATTTATATGTGATTATTTTGTAAAAATGAAAACCATATTTTTAAGAACTGTATATTTGTATATTTGCTTGTGTTGATGTTGCTAAAAAATACTTCAACTTTTTCAATGAGAAGCTATCTGATAAAGGAGATTTTATTTTTAAGCCCTATACAATCTTTAATCAAAATCACCAATATCTAATTAATATTTAATCAATATATAATTAATCTATCTTTATGTTATTGTTAATAAACTTAGAAAACGCTGAATTCCACTTGTTACCAACAAAAGGCCTTCCTATATGATAAAATCATTTTTAGGACAAAT
The DNA here is from genome assembly GCA_012934845.2 of Pomphorhynchus laevis. Taxonomy (NCBI): domain Eukaryota; kingdom Metazoa; phylum Acanthocephala; class Palaeacanthocephala; order Echinorhynchida; family Pomphorhynchidae; genus Pomphorhynchus; species Pomphorhynchus laevis. The sequence continues at coordinate 53,444 of WNNJ02003637.1, read as the reverse complement.
ACTATTTTTCTAAGCTAAAGATTTAAACTTAGCCTTCTTAATATCCCAAAACGGAAAACCACTTTTTTAGTAAATTATGTGTTATAGCCAAAAATAAAATAAAATAAATTGTGATTGCAAGTTTGAGTCATTCCATTAATTTCGAAAATGCGTACATTTTATCATTTGAAAGTAACCTGTTATCTCACATCATTCAAGGAGCGTACTTTATACATAAGGAACCTATTTAATGCTAAATAATAAATTTGATTTCAACCTTAAATTAAATTATAATTAATTATTCTAATATTACATTATTTTAATTTTTAAATTCATTTGTGCTTTCTAATTGGATTATTATTTTGTTTTTGTTTAGATTAAATTACACTTTATTACTCTACTTTTACATTATTTTTATTGAATATTTTATTAAATTATTTTTTACATTATTTTTATGTATTTATCACTTGTTTTGAGATTTTGCTTTTATTCTGTTTTATGATTTTCTTTTTGTTTGTTTAAAGATGTGTGTTGTTCAATTTTGTATTGTAATATTAAGATATTAAACATTGAGATTATAATATCTCAATATTATAATATTGAGATTACATATATTTAATCATATGCTCTCTAGTCTTAAAAACAAGCTAAGAAGAAAGCTATGTGAGTTATATGCACGATATAGTGATAGCGGAAGCGTGAAGCTAATAATAAGAAAACAAATTTGTAAAATAACATTATAAAGATTTTAAGCAAAAAAAATTATTATAACATTTGTCGGTACTTACATATTATCTACGTTGCCAGAAATATATAGTGAAGAGTTTGATTCAAAAGTAGTATTGTAAAACTTCCTAAACATTAACATTTTTATAAAATGTGAAAATTATAACGTTTGATAAAAATAATGCCATATTTATTAGAATGTATTTAAGATTAAAAATTAAAAACTTTAAAATATGCTTTTGCCTACAAAAGCACAGACAACATATGGCGAAACACAGGACTTTCCATCCAAGTAATAAAGTCGATTGGCGGAAGGAATTCATCAATATGTTTTGCAGAGGAAAAGTTACAGCTTCCATTAGATGCCTCAGGGGTGAAGGTAAACTGGGAAGGATATTATCACTAAAAGACACTTTAAACTGCCAAATGGTACGTCAGCGCCTTGGACAACTACATCCTATTGTTCAAGATCTCAACAGAGATTTGGTACTTGAATGGCCACTGCAAGGATCTGTGAATCATCGAGAAGCGCTATTCTCAGATCTAGATGCCGTCCAGATTAAGGCTGCGACCCGAAGAACAAAAGGAAGTGTAGAACCTTCCGAGCTCAGTTCTCGCAGTTGATGCGCACTTTTGCACGACTTTGGTTATGCGCTTAATAAATTAGCAAATGCTCTCATAAGTTCGCAACGCTTATTGTCACCAAACAGATAAACAATGAATTTCTGACTGCTTTCACTGCCTGCAGGTTGATATATATTGATAAAATGCCAGGGGTAAGGCCTATAGGTATCGTTGAAGTTTCCAGTCGTATTATCGGGAAAGCTCTCGTACACACAATCTTCTGAGATTTACAAGATGTGGCATTAGGAGATCAATTATGTGTTGGCTACCGATGTGCTACGGAGAAGATTGTTCATAACATCCGACGTCTCTTTGAATCGTCTTCAGAGCAATGTGTACTCCTCGTTGATGAACACAATGCCTTCAACACAGTCAGCAAAGCATTAACACTCCGAAATATTAATCAAGTATGCCCTTCACAACAGTACATTCTAAAAAATTACTATCTGCATAATGCTGAACTTCTGATTGAGGATGATATACTTTGGTCACGCGAAGGCTTTACACAGGGAGATTCGTTGGCAATGTTAGAGTATGCTGTCGCAAAGATTCCTCTTATTAGGTCGCTTAAAGCTAAAGTTTCTGAAGTTCTTCACAGCTGGTATGCAGATGATGCCACTTGCATTGAAAATCTAAGTAGTATCAGATAAGTGTGACAGGAAATTGCAAGCATTGAACAAGGCTACGGATTCAAGACAAATGCTTCAAAAAGCGAGCTATTGGTTCATCCAACGATTGAAAAAGATGCCTTGTTAGCATTCGAAGGCACATGAGTCACTGTGACAAGTACAGTAGCTGAAGTGCTGGGATCCCCGAATGGAACGGATGACTATGTTGCTGAGGTGATTGAGGAAAAGGTAAAGGTGTGGGTTTAGGATGTTAGGAAACTAGCAAATATAGCAGAAATAGATGAACAGGTAGCATATTCGGCATTTACACATTCCCTGTAATTAAGATGGTTGTATGTGATGCGTACGTGTCCACTGAAACCAACTCACTTTACGATATTAAGCGATGCAATTCAAAAAGAACTGATTCCAAAAATACTGGGTAAAGTGTCAACTTCATCAGAGGAGGAAGTCATTAATGGACTGCCATTGAGAGATGGAGGACTCGGAATCCGCGACCATACTATTGACACAGCACTGGAATACTCGAGGTCACTCAGAATTTGTCAGCCATTTCTGACAGGCAGAAGTGCTGAAGAATGTTTTGAAGAGGAACATTCTATATTTAATCTTTAAGAGATGAAGAAAGTATCAAGGTAAAGGAAAATTTGAGTAGTCTGCAAGACAAGCTATCTCTTGAAGTTAGAGTCGCGTTGAAATTGGCCAGTGAGAAGGTCCATCATAATGGCTGCGTATGCTCTATCGGGACGATAAAGAAAGTCGCATGAGCTGCAAAGAGTTTCGAGACGCGATATTAGTTCGATATTTTCGAACTAATATCAGACAGCGATATCAGACAACTAATATCATACAGTCTGCCATCAGACAGCTTCACCGTGTGCTCATGTGGAGAAACATTGCGCATGTCGCATGCACTGTCCTGTCCAACTGGGGAACTCTCCACGATTAGGCATAATATAATTCGAGATATTATTTCCGAAACGTAAACCGAGATCTGCCATGATGTTGGAGTAGAGCCTGTTCTACAACCGGTTCATCCAAATATTATCTTTGAAGTTGGGACTACCACAAGTGATCATGATGCGCGATTGGATGTGGTTGTGACCGGTTTGTTTGGCACACGTCTGGAGCGGTCTATTTTGGACATTTGCATATTCAATACATTAACTTCTATCAAATGCCAGTACATCATCGTACGAATATCATGAAAGAAGGAAATCAAGGAAATATATTGAAAGGGTACAACTTGCCGAACGCTCATCTTTCGTTTTGTTCATTACGTCATCAGTTGGGGGAATGGGAACTCAGGCTACTGCGGTTCTGAAGACCATCTCAAAGAAACTGGCAGACAAGCGCAATGATCAGTACTCTGTTTGCATAGCAAGAATCAGATCTCGTATATCCATGTCACTGGCCAAATCTGCTTTGATGTGCTTAAGAGCAAGCCGCTCTGAGTATTGTCGCCCGGATAGAATGGTTAACTCCATTATCTCGTCAGATAGGTGATGAGCCGATCGCAATTCACGTATACATAACAATAACAATGTAATATATTTTTAAGGCCCATTTGAGGGAATCTAATAATAAAACTACTATAATAAAAAAATACATTTAAAAGATCTAAAATTAAAATCATTAGTACTTACGTATTTTTCAATCTGGTTGAGCACATGTAACTTTTGTTAAGTCATAATTTTTAACGTTGCTTTTTCGGTGTCGCCACCTAGTTTAGTTGACTCAGACTAAACTTACAACGGGCCATGCAGCAGCATCTGACAAGGGGGCTGCCCTGCTTGAGGCAAAGATATTTAAAGATCTACGACCTACACTCCACGCGCTACGCAACCTAGCTATTGGTCATTACCTGGTCTCTTAAACGTGATCACGTGAAGCAGTTTACATTTTAAAGTGTAAACACCTTGGGATGCAAACTTCTCCCATTTTAAAATTTAATAATTCGTCAAACTTGTATGAAAATAAGAAATAATAATAACCTCGTAACCAATAGTACATAGTTTCAATATTTTCGACAGAGACAATAGAATGCATATACATACATATATGTATTACATATACATATATGCATTGCAATACATATATGCATACATATATGTATTGTCTTCTACATACATATAGAAGACAATACATTTATTAATTATAAATGAAATCTGTAAATTGTGCCTTTGCGATAACAATTAGGATTATGACACATTTAATTTTCTAAAATCTGATTAAACAGATTTCACATAAATACGATAAATACCTTATATTCACGGATACTTACAACACAGTAGTATTATCAAAAATATCCAAAACAGAATCTGGTAAGATGTTGATATTGAAATACTCTCTAAACAGATCAATCATAATTCGTTTATGAATGAAACATAATCATTAAATTAATTGTATGTTATATTGAAATTTACCTTAGCAGAAAAAATTGAATGAATTTATTATTCCAAAATTACAGTTTTAAACAATATAAATAACTGGTGTATTATACAACAAAGTTTTAGAAAGTATCTAATACAAAACTGCTATGCTGTTTGGTTTTCGTTCGATATTTCTAAACCTAGCATAGGTACGTGTTTATTTACATACAGATGATACATTGTCTTTTAATGTAATATGAATATAGAGCGTAATACGATGTTTAAGAAAGCTCCCAGATTGAACTTATCTGTAAATTGATTTTAGCAATTTACAAAAATAATTAATTAACAATAATTATTTTATAATCATTTATTATAATAAGATGTCAAGTTTAAAAACTACAAATAAAATGTGCCATTAAATAATAAACTTCAAAAAATATTATTATAAATTTATCGATAGATTATAAATTTATTTTATTTTATAGAAATGCTACTTTAGAAGAAACTGCTATGTTGTAAGGTTTTGGCAGTTATTTCTAAATTAAGCATATCTGAAAATTTTGCTTTTAATAATTTACAAAAATAATTAAAGGTCTTGACTCATTAATAAGCACACTATTTTAAAATTTAATTTCCAATTTGTGATAAAAAGCAAGGTGAATAGAATGTACAATTGCATTTCTGATTAACTAAAACAATGGTATTGATTGATTATATTTCAATTTATATAAGCTGTCTGCACTTCGCAATCTGCTAAATTTTACTACAATATTGATCGTCTATTTTCGGAAAATGTTATTCCATTCAAACGTAATTTTAACGGATATTCATAAATCAAATGAAAATATGAAAAAATTCAATCACATTAAAAAACGATTGATGAGAATTTAGTACTCATATAAAGATAATTTAGTACTCATTTAAAGATAATTTAAAAATTTCAACCAGATAAAAACAAGGTGTCCTCCTGTTAGCATTGTTCAACAAAACAATTTCGTTGGACTATTAAATCAACTTTTGTAAATCTAAGGTGTTTTCCACATCAAACCAAATAAAAAGCTAGTTAGATGAAATAAAGATAACTGAAACCTTACGGTTATTATTTTTTATTCTTTAAAAATAAAGATTTTAAGGAAACTGGAAATTTTGGGGAATCAATATCTAATATATTGAACTTTTAAATTCCATTGCAATATATTTGAAAAAATAATTCTATTATTATATAATTTCGTTTTTATATTTGGAATTTAAAAAAATTTAAATGTCCAGAAAAAAGACGGAGTTCATACTTAGCATCACATTTGACCATTAATGCTACAATAAATCCGACCAAATATAAAGGAAACATATTTAGATGCGGTGACATTCAGTTGACCTAAAAACAAAGTAATTTATTCCTTGCAAAAGCGACTTTATTTAATTGAGCAGTTTTAATAAAGTAAGCATCGATTCGGATTATAAACCAAATCAGTAATATACAACTGAAGTCATTGCTATAAAGTAATAATTAAAAATATTAAATTATAATTATAATTTTATAAAGCTTTATTAATAAAAGCTTTCTGCACTTTTTGACAATAATTGACGATTTACAATCAGGTAAATTTTACTACAATGTCGATCTCCTATTTTCAATAAATTTAATTCAAACGTAATTTTAACGGATATTCCAAAGTCAAATGAATACACCAATTAAAAAGGTCAATCACATTAAGGTTATTCCTACCAATGCAAAACTCAAGATGTATAGCTCTTTATAGCCCTGTGAGTTTCAAAAATCGTAGGTTTTCAACTAATGAGATTTGTGACAAGAAAAAGTAGTTAACGATAATTTTCTTTATAACGAGAAAGAAGTAACGAGAAAGAAGTGAAGCAAGATCTAATATATTAGTGAGGATCACATTTTCGAACCAATATTTTTCGAAGAGAAATACATGATGGGCAGTAGCGTGATATTTCAGCATCTACGTCGGTCCGGCATGAAGTTATCAAGACAGCATATTCGAAATTTAAAAAATATCGTTCTTTGTTGCTTTTAATCATTGTAAATATTTAACTTATTTGAAATTTTTGTTGTGGTAATCACACTCATTTAACCAAATTTGTATAACAAGATTTTAAATCAGACTGCGTAAATCTATAAAATACAGATTACTGTAATTAAACTTAGTGATGACAATTTTATAATAAAAGGTCGAGGAAATAGCAGTACTTTAATGAACTTTACAATAAATTCCATTGCAATATATTTGATAAAATAATTCTATTATTATATAATTCCGTTTTTATATTTGGAATTTAAAAAAATTTAAATGTTAAGAAAAAAGAAAGAGTTCATACTTAGCATCACATTTGACCATGAATGTTTCAATAGCATTGATGGAGAGATCACCAAGTAGAAGAGATAAAGAAGTTTGTCCGATCACAGATCCTTGAGAAACCTAACGGAATAGAGGAAAGGGTAGCGAAATACGATTTTGAATAGACACGGAAAGATCGTTAGAGGGATAAGAAGATAACTAGGATACAAGAAGGCGATAAAAGAGGTGATAACTAGGTAAAGGCGATGAAAGAGGATGAAATGGTCAACAATGTCAAGCACAGAAGAAAGGTCGAGGGAAATTACGACACTGCAGAGTTTCTTATCACAAGCAAGAAGTAAGTAAGAGAAAATCTGTTGCGAGCCAACACAAAAGAATAGTGAGATCGGGAATCATATGGAAAAGGATGATAGAGTTTGGATGAAGAGATATATATGTTAACCTGGTTCAAAAAGCTTAGATACAGTTGAAAGGTTAGAGATAGGGCTATATGAGGAAGGCGACAAAGGATTAAAGGAATACATTTTAAGTAATGGTCGAACTATTGCGGATTTCATAAACATTGAGGTTATGAATGGAGCAGGTCGACTTATTAAAGATTTTATGTTTATAAGTAGGAAGAGGATCATCATACGTTTTGCTTGGTAAAGATAAAATCGCAGAAAAATCTCGTCCACAGATACAGGAAGAATATGAAAGAGTTCAGGCCGATGAAGATCCAGCAAAAAAGACGTAATAAGAGCAAAATGCGTGCCTAGGATAACTGAATCGGGATTCAAAATAGTCAGATAAGCCGGGATTCAAAGTAAAGATAATGGTGAAGGAAGATAGGTTATCAGGAATAGCGATTAAATCAAGAACATCATCAAGAATGTGAGTTGAAGAAGAGTGGGTAGCGAAGAAGTGATAAAATAGTTGCAATCGTGGAAAACGATGATAAATTTTTGAATATTAAGGAGCCAAGGACGGTCAAACGAATGTTGATATCATCCAGTGCAAGAGAATAAGAAAAGGAGAGCGAGATATATAAGAGCATATAAGATAATTCAGCAAAGAAAGTATTAGACAGAGAACGATATTAACGCATTTTATTCTATTCCTTAGGAATGGAATAAAATGCGTTAATATCGTGATCAAGGCGAGATTGTACTTGATCAGAATCAGAAAAAGGTATATTTTTCAAAATGATGCTACGATCGCGAAAAGCATGAAGTTTACAAGCAGCATAACAGTAAAGATTACATGATAGGACAGACGTGGTGTAGTAGAGGTGGTGATTAGGGTGGAAAAATAATATATGGGTTAACTGAAAAGCTGGAATGTGCCGATTTGTCAGGTTAATTAAGAGCATAATATGAATGCTGTGTTCAATACAATCAAGGGTTTATTCGCATTGAAAAGTTAGGAAATGTGGTTAAGTAATTTAAGAAAACAAAATTATAGTGATATAATAAATAATTAATTTCAACTTTATCCTAGGTTGGTCATGATTTGCTGTAGCTCGGATGCCTATGTTAAACCGTTCTCGCCCTTATCCAAAACCTTGAAGGATTCGCAGTATTATTCCTCGCTCTCAGTTTCCCTCATTTTCGTACCTGTCATCTTGAGGGGATCGGTAAAGTCAAAAGATCCCTTGTTCTCCGCGACCACCAAGTTAATTGTATCCTGCAGATCAATTTATGTCGTTAATAACGTGAGGTATCGTCGTCACAGGTTTGTTCGATGAAATGACAGGACGTCGTTCTCTGTGAATATGTGTGGCTCGGGAGGGGGCACGATCACTACTGTAGCTACTGCTACTTCGCTGTTTTCCAATGAAGCCAAAATCGCTCGCGCATTTCCGCGCATCAAGGCAACCGACGCTTCCTGGAATATCCTTGTAGCTGCTATTGTGTACAGGGTGCCTACTACCCGATTTTCAAAAGTGGCGATTTTACGAACCAAAGTTTCGTCCCTGTCGTACCATCCTCCAAAGCTCTCTAATACTGCTGGCCTGAAGGTGTAGCCGACGGAATCCACGCGTTGTTTATATTTACGACATTTGACGCCTTCTGCGTAAGCTTGTGCTGTCGAACCTCCTATCGTTGCGGCCATCGATACGTATGTCGGTTTAAAAGGTTTGACACCGCGAAATCTATAGCCTCGGGTGGATCCCATAGAGAAGGATATCTGCCGGTCTCTACTGTAAGTCCGATAGGAGGTAACGCGTTTCCAACCCCACGTGCATCCTCGCTCATTGGGCGTCGCGAAAGAAAACGTTTAGAATAGCATCATGCCTGACGACTCAAAAGCCTCCGAACTGACAAGTTAGAGCATGCAACTCAGGAGACGAATGCATGTGCATTTAGAAATGAGACGTCGAAAGACTTCTCTAACGGCGATAGGTAAGCGAAAAGTAAAAAGAAACGAAATATAAAACAGAAAAGAATAAGAATCTTGAACGAATAAAAGACAAGTTGACTAAATTACACCCGATGTTCAAAGTAACATTGATCCAAGCGAAAAGAAAATAAACTTCTTGGTTATCGGATTTACCATTGAAATACACGGATAAGCGTCATACACGTAGTTCAGAAATGCATTGGCAGTAAGACATGTAAAAACTACTAAATATGTATGTAAACGATGCCTTTGTGGTGATTATTTTAATTTAGCACGCCTATCTATGTAAACTAGTAATTGCTATAGCGCGACATAATAATGTGCGTGGCGTTATTGCAAGCTAAACGAAGTGTACATTGGTGTATCGATTTAGAGTACTATCTCTAACACACTCTAGTATTGTTTTTAAGCGTTGAACAACCTCAACAGAAGATAATGCTCGCTTAGACGTGAAATGTATAAAACTATCTGGCGTATAGTTTGAGCGTTATATATTAGATGTTAGTCCAATGTCAATTTTACTCCTACACACATTTAGGCATCACGAAGAAAAACGAGACAAGTTTCATTCGCGATTAGAAAACTCAGAAGGTACAAATCTTATTGCAGTAATATTTACTATTGTGGTATATGGTGGTAATAACTTAATTACTCTTATAGAAACATTGATGAACGATTACAATCAATCGTTAATAATAGTTTATGGTAATATTCATTATAATTAGTTTTAAGCTTTACAAAAATAAGGTGTTTAACCATCTATTGCTGATCTGGCATGACCTTATGATAAAAAGCTTTTATTTATCTGAAACGAAGTTAATAAAGCGATCATCAAAGTTAATCAAATTATGAAATAAAAATTGTTGACTTCAAATTAACGCTTAAAAATATTAAATTCAACATCATGATATTTACTACACTTTTTGAACAGTTATGAATCAGAGTATCAATAACATCTTAATTGTTAAAGACTAATATTTTAAGCTGCTTGTAACAAAGTAGAATATTAACAATTAACTCTGATACGTCTCGCTTAAAAATATTAAACTCAACATATTACACTTTTTGAACAGTTATGAAGTTATATAAAGTCGCTAGTAATAAAGTAGAATATGGATTTAATTTAATAATCGCTAAAGTTCTAGACTTGAATATAGTATTTATTTGATCGCTTGTAACCAAATATTCTGCAATTTATTGATTTCAATGTTTTTTAATGTTTTATACTTGATTTGATTCTACGATTTAATATGTATAAATTTCATAACGATTTATCTTGGCATCTAATTACTAAACGTTTAGACACTTTGAATATATATTTTGATTTAAGCGTTAAAAATGACATTTACTGAATATTTGAAGTATACATGCAAATCTGAAATAACACGATACTATGAATGACATTTGTCAGGAATGTTAAAGAATCTTTGTTTGTAGAGAATACATAAAAGAAATTTATGTGAAATTGTAAACGTTTAACATCTTTTTCAAGGCTAAAAACATACTGCGTTTGCAAAATAAAATCTCGATTCCAAATCGAGATTGAATGCATCAAACTTTTAATTTGAAACGATTGGGCTCCATTTAAAATAATAGTAGTAATTTTATTAGTATAAATACTGATACAAGGAGTTTATGCATTAGATATGATACGATCATTTATAAGCTTGAACAAATGTATCACTATCCTGTCGAGATAATGTTTAGCATCTTGATGCAGAGCAATGTTAAATAGGATTCGAATTAATAGAATACACAGCCTTATATGCATGTACTGAGATCACATCCTTTAACAATTAGCAAAAAAATATTATATTTCTGAACTAATTAAAACATTATCGCAAATTTATTACGAATAGTATAATATCAATAGCTAACGATATTTAAAATAAATTAATGGTTCAACTATAGAGAACTGTAATTGATTTTATTTAAAATTCTTCTGTTAAATCAATAATTTAAGACAATCATTGATTTGACTTTCCTTGATATATCAAACTTTTCATTAGGATCTGTGAACAATTCTCTAATAACATAAACAATAAATAATTAAACACCATAATATTCTAAACGATTTTGCAAGTTTACAATATTTTCAGATAGTTGGTTTTTCATTAAATTCTGTCAAACCTATTTTTATATTACAAATTCATTTTTATAGTGATGTAACGATCCTCCAATATCCCCTATATATGTATAGGGGATAGGGATATATATAGGATATGTATAGGGATATATATGTATATGAGATCCCCTATATATGTCCCCATATATGTATCCCCATATATGTATCCCCATATATGTATTCTTATATATCCCCATATATGTTGTTATGCATAAATCAAATTCAGAGGTAACAAATAGTAATAAAGCATCGCAACATATTTTAGCATAACAAAAACGTTTGACTTACCGTTTGCTCGTGATATTTTGAAGATTTAAGTGCCTTACTCGGATGAATGTAAAAATCGTGAAACAGTTTCAATATTGTAAAAATGTACTGATCAAGTTGCTTAAATAGCAAATTTTCTCCGAAAGAACGACAAAGTTTTTAACAGTATATCTATGTACACTTCTCTTTTTGTTACGTACTCACATTTGTCAGTTTTTTTGTTGCAGATAAATGATACAAAGACATTATTATTTTTGTAAATGACGTATTTCCTCCGATGAAATTTGACTATCTAGGATTATATTCTAATACCAATTTTTATTCTAATAAAAATTAAAATTTTAAATAAAAACCAATTTTTATTAATAGACTAATAAATAATACGATTTAAAAGAACTATATCGATTTTAAAGAAAGTCAAATACATATTATGGCAATTCTTATAATGCTATTATTTAATGTATTATTTTTTATAATATTATTGTGCTGATTAATAAATTTTACTATTATAACATAGTTTAAAATAATTTTCTATTATGATTTTCTGTTTGATTTTATTTTATAGTAACTTAGTTTGAAATATGTATCTATTAAATAATTTAAATGATTTTGAAGAAAGCCAATATCATTACATATTGTTGCAATTCTTAAAATTTCATTATTTAATGTATTATATTTTATATTATATAGTATGCATGAATGCTCATGCAAAAATATGTTTGCGTTTAAACGACCTCATTCTAATTCAATGTTATTAAACTTTGGTCTAGAGCGAGTCAGTTACTTAAAGATTTTGAGCTTGATATTTGACTCGAACTTGTCTGGAAGAGGCATGTTGAAGATACCGCATCTAAATGTGTTAGGCGTCTATACTTTTTAAAAGTGTTTAAGCAAAATGGTGTATTTGACTACCAGCTAGAGCTTGTATACAATGTAACCATACGTTCAATTCTACTATATGCATATCCTACACTTTGTGACATGACATCGTTTGAAATTAAAAAGCTTTTTTGCATTCATAATTGAGGGCAGCAAATATGTGGCAAGAATATAGAACCACTTGAAGTTTCAATGAGCAGAATTTTAAAAAAGAAATCGCGTGCATCCATTGTAGAATATTTATTGACAATTTCATCATCACAATATTTAGGGATGGAAAAGCGATACGATCTACGAAAGTCAAATAACATAGTTAAGCTTGCTCATACAAAAAAGCTAAAGCGCAGCTTCTTACTTACAGCATTACTACTCAGAACGTCTGCTATTTAACTGTTTATTGTGTAATTTTAAGACATTTTGAGAATATTATGTGTAATTTTAATTTTCCTACTTGTATATATATTTTTTTCATGCCTTCAAATTTTGTCTATCGTATGAACAAAGATACATGTTCATCTTGTAAAAATAAAGGATTATTGATTGATTGATTGAAATAATTATATTTTAATCTAACTTGATTGCATATGTGAGATGAAATTCTTCTGTGTTTTTATAGGTTTATTTTAATTCTTGATACATCAGGACGCTACTAATCAGCCTAGGTAGTTCCCATCAACTGCTGGCCCAGACCTACATTTCACGTTTCAACCCTTAAAGGATTATTAATTGATTGATTAAGAACAAAGCTATTTGAATAAAACTCTTCGCTTATTGAATAAAACTTATTAGAGTTAAATACACATATATCATCAATATATCAAAACATATATTTAATATCTTTATATAATTTAGATTTATTTATAATTACCGTAATACTAAATAGTTACGTATTAAATAATAATATTTATTAAATAATTAATAAATATTTACATCTTTACGATATAAATTAAAAGCATTTTAAATGGATGTTAATTTAATGCTTATATCTAGATATATACCTTCTTTATCATCAATTTTGGTTTTATTAATATTACCGTAAATGATAAATTAGTTGATCTTTATCTAGCGATGTCGTGTACATGTTAATGATGTATTTCCTTTGATAAAATTTGATTATCTAGTTTATTATTCATTATAATAAATTTATAAAATTAAAACTATATAATTTTTGTATTATTTTTTTTATTTAAATTCATATCAAAAAAGTTTCAAATTATTAATCACCATATCATCGATATTAGTTTTCTGAGATACTTTATTACAGGCTCTGCACCTCTATCTTTGGATGTTGGCAGAAATAAATTGACAAATATATTTACACAAATCATACCAAAATAAAAGAAATCGCAACCGTAAAACGTACTAAGGTTCTTGGGAATAATATAACCAAGCCCTATAATAAATACCTTAAGAAAATAAATTAACATAAATACCTTAAGAAAATAAATTAACATAAATACCTTAAGAAAATATTCAATTGAAAAAAGAACCAAATCAATAAATATATTTTTCAAAGGTCTAAAATTGATCCTGAATAATCTCATCTTATCATATTGTATCTAAACCATTTAAATACAAATGCCTTTTTACGCAATGATTAAGAAATTTCAAGTTTACTTGCCAGTTGTTCATATTAGAGCCGAATAGACATAGTTTATTATGGTATCCGTGCGTAAAACATTGTCCGTGTAACTCGTCGTGTTAAATGCCTTTTTGGCTATTAAACTTTTTCTAGATTTGTTGCATTGCTATTGATGCTAGAAATTCTTTATCAAATAAAATATCTTGTATTCTCGTGGTTTATATGTTCTGTTCAAAATATATTGTTTGCTTCATATTTTTCTTCTATACGAATTTTTCTGAAATGAACTGCTTGCCTGTTAACAGCCGAACTAAGGTTGACGCCTATATTTCATATGACTGCCAAATGACCATCAAGTTGTAAGATCAACTCTAAAGTACTTGGGGGATTTGGTTGAAAGATAAACTACTTGTGAGACTTGGTAGAATTTCATAGAACTCTAGTCATCTAGTTTTAATCTTAAACTATAGAATTTTTTTATGAAATCTTGTCATCTAGTTTTACTCTATCTCCTCTTCTGAATTAAATCAATTTAGTTTTTTATGATAGTGACCGTCAACAACATCTGAAGTCAGAATTACTAGATCATCGGCATACATAATAATTATAATTTTTGTTTGAAATATACCCATCCTGATCTGCATTTTTAATATTCAGGAACAGTGCTAAAGACACAAGACCCATAACAATATGTAATAATATTGTTATGGTATATAAGACGGCTCTTGCTAGGAACCTTTCCCGATTCTACGAGGATCGTGATATGTTGGGAGAGCTCAAACACGGTTTTCGTAGAGGAAGGGGAACTGTTAAGGCAGTAAGGTTCATGTAGAGTTTTCTCACTAGCAACAGTCGACCTGCAGTCATCTATTCGCTGCATGTGTCGACAGCCTTCGACAACCTGGGGCATGATGCAATAAGTACAACGTTGACCGGTGATGGGATGCCGAGTAATATGTTGCGTCGTGTCCTAGGCATTTTGAAAGAAAGAACTTTCTACTTGGATGATGACGCAAGTAATTACTATCATCTCAACAAAGGACTTCCTCAGGGCTCTTCTCTGTCTCCTATCGTTTATATGATAGTGACAACGGGAGTTCTGGAGGGTTTTGGGTAGGAACACCCACCCCATCATTTATGCGGACAACATCTCGATTGCATTTAAAAGAAACACTCTGTCGGATGCAAGGTTCGAAGGGCGTATGAAGTCTGTAATGGGTATTGTTGCTCATCGCTTAGCGAAGTTAGGTTTGTCTTTAAACCCAACGAAGAGCAACTTTATTCATTAGAGATTTCAGCGTCCTGGAAAGCACACTCGTCTCCTTGATTATCTTCCAGTGAATCGAAATCGTCGTGTGCGCATTCTAGGATCCGTCTTCGAACCATGTTTGCATCATCGGTCAGATATGGCTAGGTGTTTTAAATTAGTTCGAAAAGGTATACGTATATTTGAGAGAGCGAGACGATTAAATGTCAGTTTGGGTAGATTGTAATCGTGCTCAATGCGTTCGCATTGAGCAGACTGTATTTTTACTCAAACAATCGCCCTGCAGAACAACGCTATCTATTTTTAAAACGACTGTGCATCTTACTAAATTTTTCTTGAATGAAATAGAAATTAAAAAAATAATAATAAATAAATGTTTTATTTTACAATAGAAAAATTAAGGCTTTTGAATAATTTTTATTTTTTTGTACTAGATTGATTTTTTTCTTATTTTTGAAAGTGTGCGGATTTATTAGTTTAATTAATTTTTCATATGCGCTTGACCTTACGTGCTTCTAATACCGGGCAAACATTTCAATCGATGCCTGAAGAAAAGAATAAAAGGGAAGCTAGATTAGGACCCCATATTTGGTTGGAGTCGAGAAGCAAAAAGGAGGAGAAGAAGAAATATGTATATAAAACATTAGCTTTTACTTTAATAAATTATAAATTATATATTTGTAGACGCTTGTGTTTGCTTGTACTAAAAGTTACCATTGAGCGTTTAATTTGCAATGTTGGAAAACACAAAAATTTAGTTGAGCGCAAAAATCTCCGCAGGAGATTTTTGGCGTAAATATCTCCTGAAAATTTATTCACCCTAAAATAAAAAATTTCAAAGAAAATAAAATCAGGAGCAATAAAGGAAAGGAAAAGATAGCTTATGAAGGATATTTCTACACTATTAAGTAGTGTAGAAACACTACCTAGTGTTTAGGTAGTGTTTAGGTAGTGCTTAGGTAGTGTTTAAGTAGTGTTTAGGTAGTGAAGCAATTTAGGTAATCAGGAGCAATAAAGGAAGGGGGAATAAAGCTCAAAGCAAGTATCATTTTTATGATTATATTTTTATGATTACATTCATATGATTATATTTTCTTTGAAATTTCTCATTTTAGGGGTGAATAAATTTCCAGGAGATTTTTACGCCAAAAATAGTGTAGAAATATCCTTCATAAGCTATCTTTTCCTTTCCTTTATTGCTCCTGATTATATTTTCTTTGAAATTTTTCATTTTAGGGGTGAATAAATTTTCAGGAGATTTTTACGCCAAAAATCTCATGCCGATATTTTTGCGGACAGTCATTTGTAGACGCTTGTGTTTGCTTGTACTAAAAATTACCATTGAGCGTTTGATTTGCAATGTTGGAAAACACAACAATTTAGTACTTTATAGCGACTCGAAGGCTTGTCTGATAAAATTGAAATACTAGCAGTATTTTCAGACTCTAGATTCAGAAGAATGAGACTATCTATTTGATGCATGCATTAAAAGATTAAATATAGGTAAATATGTCACCGTGAGCGTAGACTTGAAATATCCGAAATGAGATGTTTTGGAGGAGGAACAAAACACATCGACCAGTAGTGACACCTTGTCATTACTCGAACAGTCAACGAGGATCGATCACATCGAACGACCAAGAAGAGTATGAAGACCTCCACAGTATTTGAAAGATTTCCACAGAGGGGATGATTGTAGTACATTTACTACAGATTAACTGACTAACCTATAAATTGTTATTTTATTATAGATTAACTAATATAGCCCCTGTCGGTTTATCATAGTCTGTATACCAGCATTAGTCAGTTGAAATTTTGCTTTTCGGACACTTTCTTCCTTCTAAGCCAGTATACAGGCTTATGCCTGTAATTGATTATAAATTATTTGTCATAAATTATATACATATTTATATTCTGAAACTTTATTCCTTTTGTTTGTTCTAAAAATTCTTTTGTAGAATTAGTACTGAAACAGTGTTTTATACCAGTATTAATTTCGATTACCCTACAATATTTTTTAAGGTGTGTTTTAATTACTTTAAGTATTTTATTCATATAGGCAGAAAGTGGTTTTAATGTACATTTAAACGCACTACATATGAACCTAGGTTTTATTGGATTTTTATGTAATTTTGGATTCCAATATAATATAGGTATAGTTTTATTATCTAATTCAACCTTTATACCCTTTTTATCCATTATAGAACAGTGACTTGTAATAATTGTTTCTAAACTCAACTCACTACGTTCATATGTTGGATTTACATTTAAATCATTAGAATTAACCTCTTTCATTAGTATAACATAATAAAGCTTTTTAGGTCTCTCCCTAAGAAGTCATCGCTCCTACTCGCTTTTCGTCCCCCGTCACAACGGTAATCATGGATATCGTTCGCTCACCATCGCTGCACCACGCCTTTGGATCAAACCTCCTCGTGACACAAAATCATTGACGTCGCTTAAACACTTCAAAACTTCCTTGATCGCCTTACTTCTTGCAAACGAACTAAAATAACACTTTAACCCGCAGTCATTTCAATAACTCTACATACAAGTTCAAACATTCATCGGACGTAAATTTGTCTTTTAATTTTTATAGTTGGCCTGTAAGTGGTTCTATTCACCACAAAGGCCACTCTAAATAAATTCTATTCTATTCTATCTACTAAATCTAGATTTGTATAAAGCGTACTAATTGAAATTGAAAGCGTACTACTTATTAAAATTGAAATTTAAAATAAACGTCATTTTTATGAATTGACTAATAAATAACAGACGTTGTATCATAATAAGGATTAGAGGCCATCAGGAGGAACTGCTATGCTATCAAGTTTCGGCCCCTAACTACTCTACCCAACATAGCAGTGGAACCGAATGTGTTATAAGGACGTATTTCTTCTTATTAAATTTGATTATATAGTATCTTATTCTAATACAAAGTATATAATTTATTATGCATCCATAAAAATTTGCCACTTAAGAGTTTAAATTTATTCTGTATATTATTGTGTTGATTTATATATTTTACTATTTTCTGCTTGATATTATTTTTATAGTAATCTAGTTTAAAATATGTATCTATTAAATTATTTAAATGATTTTGAAGAAAGTCAATATCATTACATATTGTTGCAATTCTTAAAATTTCATTATTTAATGTATTATATTTTATATTATATGGTATGCATGAATGCTCATGCAAAAATATGTTTCTTGTAAATTTAAATATGTCATCTTTACGATATAAATTAATAGTAGTTTTAGAAAATGTTAATTTAATGTTCATATCTAGATATACACCTTCTTTATCATTCATATTGGTTTTGTTAAGAATAAGGCTTTCTGGATAAATGTGCTCACTAATTGAATAAAAATTATTAGAATTAAATACACATATATCATCAATGTATCGAAACATATATTTCATATATTTATATTGCTTAGATTTAGTTTTTACACAGTTATGAACAAATTCATATTCTATAAAGCTTAAAAACAAGTCAGCTATAATTGGGCTACTATTACCACCCATTGGAACACCTTTTACTTGTCTAAATAGAGATGTCCCTACATTTAAATAATTTTGATTTATCAAAATATTTAAGGATTCCATTAATTCAATTTTATCCATATATTTATATTTATTTGATGGTTTAATTTTTGTTAGATAGGCGTTATAATTATTATAACATATATATGTATATATTTTTCCGAATATAAGATTAATTAATTTTACTAACGCTTCTTTAATATCTACTAAATCTAGATTTGTATAAAGCGTACTAAAATCGGATGCATTTATATTTTGAAAATTTATTCCTTTTGCCTGTTCTAAAAGTTCTTTTGTAGAATTAATACTGAAACAGTGTTTTATACCAGTGTTAATTTCGATTACCTTACAATATCTTTTAAAGTGTGCTTTAATTACTTTAAGTATTTTATTCATATAGACAGAAAGTGGTTTTAATGTACATTTAAACGCACTACATATGAACTTAGGTTTTATTGGATTTTTATGTAATTTTGGATTCCAATATAATATAGGTGTAGTTTTATCATCTGATTCAATTTTTATACCCTTTAAATATTAAATAATTAATTACTTTAAATATTTTATTTATATAAACAGAAAGTCTTTATCTCTTTTTTCAAAGAGATAAAGATACGAAAATTTTCAAATTTTTGAAATTTGAAAAATTTTCAAATTTTTGAAATTTTTGAAATTTGATAAAGATACAAAAATTTTCAAATTTTGAAATTTTTGATACCTGAGTGTGGATGGGTGTCAAAGCTCGTTAAAAATAGGGTGAGAAAGCTTATAATGGAGTCTAATTTGCCCATTAGTCCTATCTACAATGAATGCAATTATAAATTAATTAGAATGATGACTAGTGTAAAAAGGACCAATGAGATAAAAGGAGTAATTTATCGGATAAACTGTCTTGATTGCGTTCTCTTTTATATAGGACAAACTGGTAGGGTTTTAAAAACCAGGGTGAAAGAGCATCCTTCAGCCCTACGCACTACTGCCCACTCAGCTGTGGCTCAGCATGCCTTAAGTACAGGACACAATATTGATTTTAATAATGTTGAAGTTATTTATTCTATCCAAAGAAAATTTGAAAGGCGAATATGCAAGTCACTCTGGATTGAAGAATTGAAGCCGGACTTAAATGAGAATGATGGCTACCGTTTAATTCTAAATCGTGATTGATCATCGTTCTTTGTGAAGTTTGCTAACACATTCGTAGACCTGGCAGCACAACGTGAGGATCTACCTAATGTGCATCTTTGTTTTTACCTTTTTCTTTTTATATCCTTAACATTTTACTTGTTTCAGATTTCTGAAGATGATTCCAAACTGGAATCGAAAATTCAATAAATTTTCTACCTCATGCGAGGCGTCTTGTCATTTCAACTTTGAGAAATTTATTATATTTGCTAACTTCTGTTAGCATCAACAGAAAAATACTTTTAGTATTTTTCAGTAAGCGAAATATTATGGTTTTATGTACATTTTGCCGAGTCCATAAAAAGTCCATTCTGTCATATCCATTATTGCTAGTTATGGTACATATTCTTATGTAGTAAGTAATTATATCGCTAACCATCAGTACAGATGGACAATGGATGAACAATCAGTAGGGAGTGTTTTTGTATTTGTCTTTTGCACTTTTTAATTCCTTTTACCAATGTGTTTTATTTCTAGACCACGAAGATGACATGCCGTAGTGCCGTCGAAATATTGGATTTTTGTAATCAGCGATTGAAGCAATTTCCAACAGGATGATGAAGTTTTGAACGGGGCAGTCGAATACTCATAGAAATTCCGTGCATAAGAAGTAATCCAACGGATCCTCGGAGCTACTTGATCACACTAACGTAGTTTGTCTGAAACTTGTCTGCAAGCTTGTGCTCGATTGTCTGTAAGCAACGATTTGAATCGATAGCGAGACTCCCTGAACTGAAGACGACAAATGGTAAGAAACTGGCGTGTTCGACTTCGCGTATTCTTTCGTTATATTTGGACAACTTACGTTGGACATGGTAGTTAAATGCATGTATATTAAAAATACAAATATCTATGAAAGTGCGCTCTGTGTTTCCGCAAAAAAGGCTATTGCAGCCAATATCTAACCGTGCATTTTTGTCTCTTGAGCTCCTAGTCTCTCGTTTACCCAGCATAGTCTGCGCCGATTTAATTCTTCGGGGGGGGGTGAAAGACCCCGGGTGGTTCAGTCGGAAGGCGGCGTGTTGGATCGGTTGGGGGGGGCTCATATCACCTTAGATCTGAGGCCATAAGAAATGGGAGAAATCTTCAAGAGGAAATTATGAAGTACGAAGATGACTTAAATTTTTGTTATCCCTGTTATTTTCTATTTAACCTTTTGTATGTTAAAAGAATCATTTATTTATTTAGTAATTCCCAAGAATTCATTGAATTCAAAATAAAATTAGTACATACCGTACAAATAAAACAATTAAGCATAATACAATTAAAATTACAGAGGCAATAAAATCAACTGCAAACAAGCAAATTTAAATTATATTAAAAATACACCAGACATCATAAAAACCAAAATACAAATAAGACAATAACTGCAAAACATATATCATTGTAAGGATATATTATAATATCAAGTATTGCCCTCTAAACATTTCCTTCCGTATAACCAAATCAATAATGACCAAGCATAGGTTTATATTAAGTTGAACTAACTCAATCTTTACAGAGTCAATATCCAGGCAGTGACCAGTCTTCCTAACATATTGTGCAACACATTTACTATTTCTGGGTGTCCACATGTGCGTGTACAATAAGCATCTATTGTAGGTGTCCACGAGTTTGTCTAACATATAATTTCTGACTCGAGGAGCAAAGGATACTGAAAACTACACTAAGAGTTTCCATTTTATTTTGTGATTTAGGAAGCCGGATAATTTACTGTTGGATTTTAAGTAACTAATAATGTTGCATTTACAATCACGTGTTAATTGAATGAGTATTTTACGAAAATATTTAGCAGCTTTGTTACTAGGCCCCGTTATCGTTACAAAATGTCTAGATTATAAGCATCTACAGATGTAATATGCTGGTTTTCTTACAAAACAGAAACTTATGTGTTGTATCAATAAGATCAAATGGGTATCTACTTTTTATATACAACGAAACGACGTTATTTATCTCAGTTAATTGATCAGGTACATTAATACAGTGTGTCAAACAACGCTGAAATTGTGATTTCAATCCACTAATCTTTAACGGTGTCGAGGTTGCAGAGGTCCAATGTATGATAACGTATTGTACATTAAATTTTTACAGACATCAGTGTGAATACCCGATCCAGATCGAGGAATATACATATCAAGAAAATAAAAACAGACATTGTTCTCCAATTCAATATCCCATTGGATGGAGGGATATTTCTTTTTAGGCTATGAAAAAATTCACTAGAACATAGTGTTGAATTTGTATAAATACAGAAAATATCATCAAGATAATGTCTCCACATAATAAGTTGGGATGTTTCTGCTATGTGAAATCCCTCACAGTTCTTCATTTAAATATCTGCTTAAGTGGGGCCAAGGGGGCTGCCCATAGCAACACCCTCTACCTGTTCATCAGTATTTCATATCACAGCTTATCCTTTTTTTGTCTTCTTTATAACAAATTCGTATCAGTTTT
The DNA here is from genome assembly GCA_012934845.2 of Pomphorhynchus laevis. Lineage (NCBI taxonomy): Eukaryota > Metazoa > Acanthocephala > Palaeacanthocephala > Echinorhynchida > Pomphorhynchidae > Pomphorhynchus > Pomphorhynchus laevis. The sequence goes on along the minus strand of WNNJ02003637.1, from coordinate 31,102 downwards.
TGAAATTTAATCTCAATATTTTGTGAATTTACGATTAAAGAACTGTGTATTGTGAAGATTATGAATTAAATAAAATATCTAAAATGTAGGTAAAGAGATTATATAATACTTCACACATTTCAATGATGTGGTAATATATTCAACAATAAACATTTATATTTTTTCGATGCTTTGTTTAACAAAATCATCATATGTTATATACTTTCAAATTTGAGAAGTTAACGAAACAATTGATGAATAAAATTAATAAACTCTAATTTGAAATTTAAATTACTAGTTAGCATTGATAAAATTTATTAAATTTGTAAATAATATGCGAAAAACAGTTAATTTATGTCATCAAATAGTTGTTAATTGAAGTATTCTGGTCAATTGATATTGTTTAGACTTTATTATTGAGTGCTGGATGCAAAGGGAATATCTAAGAAAAATAAGCAAAAATTTTAGAATCAACAATGAAACTGGTAAATGTTGCTGTATTCTTAAAAAGAGTATTTACTAAAATATATTCTTTTAAATAAAAGTGTTACGCAGTTTAGAAATATCAGGTCCCAATCAGCAATAGGAAGTATCAAATACTATTATTAAATAATTAAAAGCATATCAACACTAATGATACAAATCGATGTATACAAATAATAGAAGATACAATATAAATAGGGGTTCGTGATATCGTAACAAAATACATTTTTGATATTTACCAATTGCTTGGCAAGTTTACTAATTGCAGTGTGACTATGTAAATAAAAAAGAAGGTCTGTTTGCGTCCACTTCAGTAACTACTATAGCAATCATTACCTAACTTCAACAATCAATTTTTTAATTCTAGATAAGATCAAAGTTGGTTCTGGACATGGTCAATCTATTATGTTTTCAAAAGTTCAAACTTTTAGACAATTCAAAAAACTGAATCATTATATACATGCACATTAAAATCTTTGAACATCAAAATCTTAGAGTCACTCAGGTAATGTGATTTTGATAAAGCAATACATTGTTGGTAGTTTATGATCCGACTAATAAACTAATCGCTTTACTAAATAATTTTTGATTTATAATAGATTCAAAGTAATACTTATATATAGCGCATTTCTAGTCACTCGACGTCATTGCAATGACCAAAATGCCTTTTGAACATCATATTCTTGCCCAAAAATAACAGTGTGAAAAAAATAAATAAAGGAACGGCTACATTTTTGAACAACAATTTCTAAAGAATTTTGAACAGTAGGCTAAAATTAAATGTATTATTTTATCAATTTCATAGTCGTTTATACAAATTGTTTTAAAGCAGTTTTGCATTCGCTGATCATTATTAGTTTTAAACAGATACAATGTCGGAGCTATCAAACGATAACAGCAAAAATTATTCAAAAATCAACGATAATCCTACAAAAAAAGGCAAATTAAAGGTAAATCTAACTACAGATCCAAATAACAAGGTTAGTAATTTTTCTATGGTATCAGGTGATGGGGAGGTGCTTCCCCCATTCCTAAATTAAAGAATTTGCTAATAATTAAAGTTAAGAAACCGACTGAAAAACATGATCTCTACAACAAATTTTTGAGATCCTTCACCAAACAGTTTCAGAACAGGGTTCTATTTAACTCTGTTAGGTTACACCCTGCGGAGGTGAAGATATCTTTTGTCTCGAATGACCTTGCCGCAAACTACATGGAGTACTTCTCCGCCAATTTAGCTGAATATGGTGAAATTTCATCCAAGCCTATCCTAGCATCGCTAAAAGTTTCAAATCTTCCCTGCTCAATGGAAGAAGAAGATATACGTTCTTTTATGGAAACATTCAAAGTCACCAATCTGAGGTCAATCCGGGGTAAGGACGGGAACCCTATCCCGGTTGGCTTTTGCAATGCTCCCGTAAATATTGCTGAATCCCTGTCTAATTCTACGTCGAATCCCTTTATGGGTTTTAATATTAAATTCACGATCACAGAGAGGGATGATCTGACCTATCCCCACTGCAGCCGGTGTCACAAATGGGGACACTGGGCCTCCAGCTGCAGTGGGACCCTTTCCTGTGGGGTCTGTAGCTCCACCAGCTGTCCATCTCTTACAACTACGGATCGCTGTGATGCCCCCCTTTCCTGCTCGAATTGCGGGGGGTGCCATCCTGCTTGGAGCAGGAAATGCTCTCTATTCAAAGAATATAGACAATTATTCTTGTTGAAACCGCCCAATCCGGCCAAGTCCTTCGCGGTCGCTGCAGCTCCACGTATGGATGACGCTGACATTCTACGGATTATCGACTTAAAGACTTCGAATGCTCTTCGGCAGATGGAGGAGTTAGTACGCTCCATCCTAACCGTTATCGGGACTAATCCTGTGCTTCCTGTTTCCTCGGTTCCGGAGTCGAAAAAAAGAGGGGCTTCAGCCCATGCCGTTCCCCCGCTCAAGATTGGGAAGCTAATCCAACAGAAGACTAATAGGGGAAATGAAGATACTGCCCAGGGGCAAGTACCTTCCTTGGAGGGGGCTAGTGGTGGGAAGGGCAACCTTCCTGCACCTAGCTTTGTCTAGGTAGGCAATCCCCCATCCAACTAATCCATCACAATGCAGAGTACTCGTGAGCCTTTTTCACTGAATATCCTTCAGTGGAACTCGGGAGGTGCTTCCGCCCTTAGACTTCTATCTGGTAGAGATGCAGATGTTATAGTCCTTCAGGAGACGCGGTCTATCCGTCTCCCCCAGGACATTACTCGATTTATCCCAAAGCATATTTGTTCCCACTATACTCCGTACATAACCCCACCTCACTCCTCTTCATCTCAAGGACTCTTGACCTTAGTTAAGTGCTCCTTAAGGTCTTCCCTCCTATTAAACTACTCATGTCCAGCCCTTTCTTGTTTAGTAGTTTCACTCAGTAAGAACGGTAAACGCATAAGTCTAGCCAATGTCTATATCCGTCCAGGGGAAATTCACAAGAACCGTGACCTTCTGGATAGCATTATTGACAGCGGTTATGACATGTTACTTGGAAATTTCAACGACAGAACTGGTCGTTGGATCAATGCAGCACTTCGCAGAGCTAGGAACGGTTTTCTTATTCACAAACCCCGTCACCTACCTTTCATTGCACATCAACAAATTCTATCCTCGACATTTTACTGCTTCACTCGAGGTGGTTGTTAAAACCCTTCTGCACGGAGCAGTCGCGCCAGCAATTGTCCACCTCTCATGACCTAATTCGTTGGAGGATTGAGGAAGATATGTTGCTTCGAAGGAGGTTTCACTTTGATCCGATCAGAGTAACCTTCTTCCAGGCGGCTATCCAACTCTTTCCCTTAATAGGAAATGAGAGTTTGACCAAATTTAATACCTACCTCTTTTCGCAAGCTACCGCGATTCTATCGACTACCTATAAAGGTCGTATATACAATCCCACTCCGACAAAACTCAAGGTCCTAGCAAAATTACTGAACATCCCTAATCTCTCTGCTTCCGCCAAACAGGCTCTCTCGAATGAATACTGGAGCACTAGATACAGGTTCCAGCTGAGTAGGGATAGGACGAGTATAGCTCGCCTTAATCCTTCTCAGTCTTCCTTTTGGAAGATTTTCAAGAAGGAGAAGTTTGTTTGCTGGAAGGATAGAGCATTGCGTTGGATAGGGAATGTAGGCCTTTATAAAGTTTTAGAGGAGTCACTGGCCCTACACAACTATGGAGCCACTCTATCACCTCAACCAATCCCGCCTTGGTGTAACTTCAGGAGTAGGGATCTATCTGTTACGGATATCCTTAACTCCTGGGGTCCACTCCCAGGCATCTCCAAATCCGTCGTTCCACTTTCCTCTCGGGTCTGTCAGCTTTTGACAGCTGATCAGAGAAGGGAGGTGGCCGTCACAATGCTTTTAGCCTCCCCATCCGATGTAGCAGGCATCAATATTAGTAAGCGTGTTTTTATTCCTAAGAAAAAATCCTGCTCATGCCCTAAAGATCTGCGACCCATTTCGATTCAAAATGCCCTCGTGTCGATTTACGAAAAAGCGCTTGTGCGTAAAATCCGCGACCATTTAAGTAGGCGTAATTTGATCCCTCCAGGTTTTCATGGGTTCGTCAAAGGTCGCTCGGTCCATTCAGCAGTTGGTGAGGTGGAGCAGTTTTGTCGGGATAATAGCCATCGTCTAGTTGTGGCTGTTTTCCTTGACTTTTCTGCTGCATTTGACCGCATCTCCATTCCTTTTGTGATCTCTTCTCTCAGGTCCCTCGGGTTGCCTGCGAGAATTTTGAACAGAGTGGAGATCCTGTTGTTTACCAAGCGATTTTACTATGAAGACGACCCTGATGCGCGTCAGTTCTACCCTATTACGGGTGTACCTCAAGGATCCCCACTTTCTCCTATCTTATATCTTGCTGCCTCTATTAAACTATTCAAAATATTTAAACGCGAACAACGTCTTGTGGTGTACGCTGATGACACCACAGCACTGTTCACTGGGCACAGGTGTAAAGACGTAGTCTCTGACATCAGCCGTTTCTTTTTAAGATTAAAAGATCAGTTACCCATATCCAATCTTATTTTAAACTCAGCTAAATCGCAGGTGGTTGTCTTTCATGGCACACCTGCTACAAAGAAAAAACTTAAGAGATTAGCACTCTCTGCGCTCTCCTCCATATTTGCCTCTGAACCACTTCCCACCTTCACAAGTCGAGTAAAATACCTGGGGTTCACTGTTACGGTGAACTGGTCGGCGAAAGCTGACCTGGATAGACTCAAACGTATCCTGAAGAAAGCTAGGTGGGCCCTGAAACGGGCTCAGCATCTGTTATTGAAAGGGAAAACCCAGGTGCGCCTTTGGGGTACCTGGGCTATCTCGGGACTTGTCTTCTTTTCAAGAGGACGTCCCCCAGAGCAAAGGCTAAGGTTTCTTGAGCTCCTCGTCTCTCGTTTACCCAGCATAGTCCGCGCCGATTGGATTCTTCGGGGGGTGAAAGACCCCGGGTGGTTCAGTCGGAAGGCGGCGTGTTGGATCGGTTGGGGGGCTCAGATCCCCCTGGACCTGAGGCCATAGAAGAAGAAAAGAGTTAGAAGACTGAAGAGCTACTGACTTTCTATTGTTGTGTCTAATCTGGTTTATTGCATGTTTCTTTTTCTTTTTTTTGTGTAGTTAAGAAAGTCTTTATTATTATTATTATTATTAATATACAACCATATTGCTTGCTCATTTGCTCGATTGCCATGCAATTATCGCAATTCGCAATACACACTGCATTGGAGTACGTTTACATATGGATAAAAATTAATTAATGACGATTTATTCTCTTTTAAACGTTGTAAGGTCAAATAATTTAAAACCATATAATTTAATAATTGAATTTCGATCTATATGTAAAGCGTTAATTTCAAAATAGGCAGAATTGTTTAATCTACAATATATTGAACCATAAAGTATCGGTGCTTGTTACTACATTTTTGAATAAGAGTACTTGCAAAAGACGAATAACAGACGCCTACTAAGCTTTTGTCAATAAAACAAAAAGCTATTCCGAATACTTTATGAATTTAAATATGGATGTAAAACGACATTTGTCTAGACCGATGTTCCCATGTCTTGACAGGAGGTGTAACGGTTCATATCAGTAAAAAATTTGTGTTAATTAATAATATAAATATTATCGAAAATTAATAAATTCTTTCGTGTTTAAATTTATGTAATGCAATAAAATTAAAACGTCTGTTATTTATTAGTCAATTCATAAAAATGACGTTTATTTTAAATTTCATTTTTTAACTTGATTTGAATTATAGAAAATCTAAAATTAATTATTAATTTTATTATTTAATTATTAAATTTTGATTAAAAGTACTACATATGAACCTAGGTTTTATTGGATTTTTTTGTAATTTTAGATACCAATATTCTTCATACATTTTTAGACCATTATAGAACATTGACTTGTAATAATGGTTTCTAAACTCAAATCACTAAAAGTCACACTCAATCTGATTAAATATTGATCAGAGTGTCACATAACACTGACAATTCTAAGACAACGGATAATCAAATGAATTACACTTTATTTTTCAAATGGTTAGGTCCTTTATTATTTATGGCTTGTGAGCCCACAATGCGTTCTTTACTGCAATCGAATTTGCAACACCAGCCACAGATTAGCGAAAAAAAGAAAATAAATCATTTTGTCATTATTATCTAAGCTTTCGATGAATGAAATGCTTGATTGATTAATTAGAACTTTGTTTCATTAACTGTATTTTGATGGCAAGTTTTAATGCAGAGAGGACGTCCACGCAGATTTGTAATTACTCCTAGTAGAGATGCTAATCAGATTTTTCTCGATTCAAAAATACGTTTTGCTACAAACAGAAGATAGTGGAAAAAATGTTTTATTAATAATATAATAAAATAAAATTTTTTTTTTTTGAGTCTACGTATTTTATATTAAATAATTAAATAAATCTATAGTCAATCAATCAAAATCTTCATTACGTTCCACAGCCATTTTTGCGTCCCCCATAGATGCAGCAAGCTCTTCCAGATTAGTATCACGGCTATGGAATCCCAATGTCTGCATTTGTACAAGTTCGGATGCATAAAGATGTTCTTGAGTTTGGTTTGGTTGTTGATTTGTCGGCTGATGTTGCTGGAGATGAAGACGATCTAATGGTTGAAACAACGAAGCAGTATAATCTTGATTTGAGTATTGTAAATTTTGAAATACTGTTGTTGCATAAGCTGTTTGTCTATTGCTTGGTGATCGAAAAGAATCCACATCAGATGAAGTAGGTTGACTATTCATTTGATTATCGACTAGACCGCCTTTATTTGAAGATATCAACTGTGAATATACTTGTGGGGATGTGTCCCTAAGACGAATTAGATTCTTTAGAATTTGTACAATCGTCCTCAATGCTCGAGTATTTGTGCATAGAGCACGAATTTCAGGTATTGGCCACTGACTTATAAACTCATGAATTACACGATGTACTTGTTCTCTTTGTCTTTCGTCCTGTATAAATTCATATGTACGCAGCAGATTAAGAAGAATCTTAAGCAGATTAAGTAGAATACCAGGATCGCAAAGAGAATTATTCATATTTGGGTTAAAACTGGATGCCCGCAACATGTCGAATAACATGAGAGGATTTTCAGCATCGACTACTAATAATTGTTGAGGGTTCATCGTAGAATACCGATTAGTGTTTTCGCTTGACGTAGATTGCAAAGGCGACTCTAAACGGTTTGAATTAGATACATATGAACTAGACGAATCGATTTGAAATGTAGTATTCTGAGATGCCACCGGGTTTGGCAGGAGGTTTGTATTTTCAGTTCCTACTTGACTAGTGTTAGCTGTACCAGATGAACTAGAATAAGTATTCATAGGGTTATCGCCAAACTGCTCATGTGCCACATTAAGCATTGGTTCTTGAAAATCGCGATAAATTCTCTGTCGAACTTTATATCCGCTCGGTAATCTCTCAAGGTTAATCAGGGCTCTGTCATGGTTTCTCGTAATTTCCTGTATAGTTGTAGGAATACGAATCATTTCCATTGTTTGACACATTAAATCCGGATTGTTAACGAATTGTGAAACCTCGTGGTTCTGCTCCCTCACTCTTTGCATTTGTGGATTGTTAAGCTTAATTGAACTAAGCAATGCAGGATTACTCATAAGTCTTTGAGCCAAATTATTACTTAGAAGGTTTTGAACTGCATGTGGATTTGTCTGAATAGTGCCAAAAATATTTTGTTGTATTTCAGTACAATTTGAATTTCCAAATGGAAGGTTCAAAAATGGTGCAAGTGTTAATCTGGATAATGTTGCAGTTCCATAGGTATGTTGATCAATATTCGGTTGAAGCGATATCAACCCCTCCTTAATTGTTGGTGATTGCTGAAGTGACAAAGAAGCATTATTTGATTGTTTAGATGTTGAGTGATATGCCGAAGTAGAGAGTGAAAATAAAATTTTCACTCTCTACTTTTTGTAAACATAGTCAATCAATCAAAATCTTCATTACGTTCCACAGCCATTTTTGCGTCCCCCATAGATGCAGCAAGCTCTTCCAGATTAGTATCACGGCTATGGAATCCCAATGTCTGCATTTGTACAAGTTCGGATGCATAAAGATGTTCTTGAGTTTGGTTTGGTTGTTGATTTGTCGGCTGATGTTGCTGGAGATGAAGACGATCTAATGGTTGAAACAACGAAGCAGTATAATCTTGATTTGAGTATTGTAAATTTTGAAATACTGTTGTTGCATAAGCTGTTTGTCTATTGCTTGGTGATCGAAAAGAATCCACATCAGATGAAGTAGGTTGACTATTCATTTGATTATCGACTAGACCGCTTATATTTGAAGATATCAACTGTGAATATACTTGTGGGGATGTGTCCCTAAGACGAATTAGATTCTTTAGAATTTGTACAATCGTCCTCAATGCTCGAGTATTTGTGCATAGAGCACAAATTTCAGGTATTGGCCACTGACTCATAAACTCATGAATTACACGATGTACTTGTTCTCTTTGTCCTTCGTCCTGTATAAATTCATATGTACGCAGCAGATTAAGAAGAATCTTAAGCAGATTAAGTAGAATACCAGGATCGCAAAGAGAATTATTCATATTTGGGTTAAAACTGGATGCCCGCAACATGTCGAATAACATGAGAGGATTTTCAGCATCGACTACTAATAATTGTTGAGGGTTCATCGTAGAATACCGATTAGTGTTTTCGCTTGACGTAGATTGCAAAGGCGACTCTAAACGGTTTGAATTAGATACATATGAACTAGACGAATCGATTTGAAATGTAGTATTCTGAGATGCCACCGGGTTTGGCAGGAGGTTTGTATTTTCAGTTCCTACTTGACTAGTGTTAGCTGTACCAGATGAACTAGAATAAGTATTCAGAGGGTTATCGCCAAACTGCTCATGTGCCACATTAAGCATTGGTTCTTGAAAATCGCGATAAATTCTCTGTCGAACTTTATATCCGCTCGGTAATCTCTCAAGGTTAATCAGGGCTCTGTCATGGTTTCTCGTAATTTCCTGTATAGTTGTAGGAATACGAATCATTTCCATTGTTTGACACATTAAATCCGGATTGTTAACGAATTGTGAAACCTCGTGGTTCTGCTCCCTCACTCTTTGCATTTGTGGATTGTTAAGCTTAATTGAACTAAGCAATGCAGGATTACTCATAAGTCTTTGAGCCAAATTATTACTTAGAAGGTTTTGAACTGCATGTGGATTTGTCTGAATAGTGCCAAAAATATTTTGTTGTATTTCAGTACAATTTGAATTTCCAAATGGAAGGTTCAAAAATGGTGCAAGTGTTAATCTGGATAATGTTGCAGTTCCATAGGTATGTTGATCAATATTCGGTTGAAGCGATATCAACCCTCCTTAATTGTTGGTGATTGCTGAAGTGACAAAGAAGCATTATTTGATTGTTTAGATGTTGAGTGATATGCCGAAGTAGAGAGTGAAAATAAAATTTTCACTCTCTACTTTTTGTAAACAATCCTAATGAGTGAACAATCAATTTATAATACGTTTGGCAATCATCTCAAAAAGTATACCATTCTCAGTATATTAATTACTATATCGTGATAAGCAATATGTAACAATGCTATGCCGCGATTTTATTACTAATTCATTGCGATTTTCGTGTTTGTAGATCTTTGTAATCAAGCCACGTGTTTTCAGAAGTCAGTTCATAGAGTATACTTTAATGTAGCATATTTCTAATTAAATATTATTTAAACTGTTAAATAATCTTACCTTAAAAAAATTTTGGTTTCTAATCAACATGCAATAAAATAACATACAATTAAACAATATTGTTATCCCTATTAACTACTTACAATCTAATATACATACAATTGCTGTGCCGCAAGATGAATTAAATACAATACATACAACGATACAATAAATAACATACAAGTTTAAACACAATCACAATAAACCATACAAGAGTCATCCCAAGATAAAAGAATAAAAAAGATCCGGCCGTCGAACAGTTATGCCACGAGGCATCCCCTCTTCGATACAAAAGTGTTGTTCGTGCAATGGCGTGGTTGCCAAATGCCTGAGGTGTCGATGCGCAAGATCGAATAAACCATGTCTTAATTGCTCAGCTCCAAACTACCTGCGCAAAACTCAATGTGTTCAGGAATTCAGCAATCACGGTAACAGCGAGTTTCAAATTGTACAGGAGCTTCAACCCTCGAACGTACGAGCATCACACGATCCAATATCCATGACAGAGAGAAATTTGGAAAAATGCTCACTTGACATTGTGTACGACGAAATAATCCAATGGTGTCCAAATCTTTTTAAATTACCGATGTGTAGTGCAAGCAAGGAATTTCTTGGTCTAATTACAACGTGTTTCGATGACTTTAATAAAGCAAGAATAGATCGAAATGATCCTTTGAAAAGGGCCACCGTGCTATGCCAAATTCTTTTGCAGAGAATTCCGACACGGAAAGTTAACCTAACTAGGAAAACACTGGAACGGAGAATACTACTTTGGAGAGGGGGAAAACTTAATGAGTTACTAACAGAAGCGCGATTTCTTCAAAAGTGTCGGGTAAGTGAACTAGAAAAAGATGGGAACATGCCCACATCAAATACAAAAAAGGCTGTCAATCTTATTAAATCTGGAAAAATCAGCAAAGCATCGCGATTATTAAAACAACGGTCTGGTGGTGGAATATTGTCATTGGGAACGGAACTTGACGGTATTACCGTGCTTAAAAACTAAGGGAGCTTCATCCTACTAACGCGTCGGCGTCTGACAGCCTGATGCTTAGAGATAGGTTGGATGGATGCGTGGAACATCATGCCTCACGATTTTATGATTTGACGCCAGAGGAAGTTATAACAGCAGCAAAACGAACACGCGGATCTGCTGGTCCGTCTGGAGTAGACTCTGATGGTTGGAGACATTTTCTTACATCATTTGGTAATAGTTCTTACCTTCTAGCCGACAAGATATGTGAATTCGCATTAAGATATCGACTGAATCTATTGAGCCATCCCTTCTGCAGGCATATACAGTAAGCCGTTTGATACCATTAAACAAGATGCCTGGTGTCAGACCAATTGGAATTGGTGAGGTAGTGAGGAGAATAGTTGGTCGTGCTTTGCTTTCACGCATCAAAAATGATCTGACAGCAGTCTGTGGGAGTTTTCAACTATGCGCTGGACAACGATGTGGTGCTGAAATCGCTGTCCATTCAGTCCGAACAGCGTTTGAAAAATCGGCCGACTATTGTTTGCTATTGTTAGATGCAAGAAACGCATTTAATTGTGTTAACAGAGAAATGGCTCTAACAAACATGAAATATATATGTCCAGCTTTATCGACGATATTAAATAACACGTATGGGCAACCATCAATTCTTACTGTCGATAATATAACGCTATTGTCGGCTGAAAGATTCACACAAGGGGATCCGCTGGCCATGGCTGCTTACGCTGCTGCATCAATGTCCCTAATTAACAGATTGAGTAAGATTGCACCTGGAGCTATCCACTGTTGGTACGCAGACGATGGAGCATGTGTCGGAAAAATCGATGACCTCTTAAAAGTGTGGGAATGTGTCAAGCAGTTGGGCCCGAATTATGGATACTTTGTAAATCCTACAAAATGCACGCTTCTCACACACGACGTAGAGCTGGGGACTAATCTAAAGCGATTTGCAGACGATGCCGTACCTATACATAAAGATGGTGCCAAATACCTAGGAAGCTTTATAGGTATCGGCGAATACGTGAAGTCACGAGTTAAAGAAACGGTCGACGATTGGAATAAGTCACTTGATCAGCTTCATGAGATTGCATCAATCAACGCATTCTCGGCTTATATTCTATTGACAAAGGCATATCAACACCAACAGACTTATTTATTCAGAACTTGCAAAACCACAAACAGTTGGTTTGAAAGCTTTCGTTCGCGGCTGTTCGAGCACTTATTACCTCATATGTTAGGTATTGGACCGATTGGAGAGGAAGATAGAATACTAATTACACTTCCATTCAAATTTGGTGGACTCGGAATTTATAACCCAACCGAAAGAGGAAATGTGGTTTACGTGAACTCGTTAAAGATGTTTGAGCTTAATAGGAATAGCTGTCAAAATTCTGTTCTTCTGGATAATCGACGAGATTTGCTGAGCCACATCCGACATTCCAATTTTAGCAGATGGGCTCATATTCCATCAGGTCTCATCGAATCCTCGGAGAGGAATCTTGCTTCGATTCTTAAAAACGCAAATACAACTGGAGCGTCGTCATGCCTGAATCCAGCGTATGACCTAGCGGGTACATTTCTAACTTCGAGGGAGTTTCAAGACGCTGTTGCAGTACGATATGGCTGGCAACCAAGCTTAATGGCAAATAAGTGCCCTTGCGGTGCCGGATTTGATATTACGCATGCCCTGTCATGCCCGACTGGAGGATTTAATTTTGTCCGTCACAATATTGTAATCGATGAAATATCTAAATGTTTAAGCACGTTTTGTAAGTACGTAATAAAAGAACCCCAACTTAATCCTGTACCTCAATCTATTGAATTCGATAACAATACAACATCGCGAGATAGAGATGCAAGGGCAGATATTTCTTGCAACGGCCTATTCGGAAATGCTACGGACCGGTATTTTATAGATATATGCATTCTTAACTCTTTGGCTCCGTCGTACTCCCTATCACGAATATCAGACCCCTTCAAATACCACGAAAATCGCAAATTTGCAAAATATAATGAACGAATAGTGAAAGTTGAGCATACATCCTTTTATCTGATTATATTATCGACCACAGGAGGGATGGTTCCGACAACGATGCTGTACTGAAACAAATATCAAGTCAGATATCCACTCGCACTCATTCTTCGTACATAGATTGTATACGAACCCTACGATCAATGATCTCGACCCTTATTGCAAAGGCTGTTTCAATGTCAATAAGGATGAAACCTTACGCATGTCAGAAAGCAGACATGTCAGAAAGCAACAACAAATAATCACACAAAATCACAAATAACGTTCTAAGTTTAATAATGATAACATTATAAGAGCCCATTTGGGGGAAACTCGTAAATTGTAATTGTCTGTAATTAATAATTATTTTGTAATTTTATAATATTACAGATTTTTGTATTTATCACGTCCGTTTATTAACAGGTAGTCAAATGAAGAAGCAAATTGTGTTTTATTAATCCTCCGTCAATATTTTAAAATTGTAATACGTTATTTAATATATTATCACATCAACATTATTAATTATTTTGTAATTTTTTAATATTACAGATTTATGTATTTCTCATGTCCGTTTTTTAACAGGTAGTCAAATGAAGAAGCAAATTGTGTTTTATTAATCCTCCGTCAATATTTTAAAATTGTAATACGTTTTTATATATTATCACATCATAATTATTAATTATTTTATAATTTTAATATTACAGATTTATGTATTTCTCACGTCCGTTTTTTAACAGGTAGTCAAATGAAGAAGCAAGTTGTGTTTTATTAATCCTCCGTCAATATTTTAAAATTGTAATACGTTATTTAATATATTATCACATCATAATTATTAATTATTTTATAATTTTATAATATTACAGATTTATGTATTTCTCATGTCCGTTTATTAACAGGTAGTCAAATGAAGAAGCAAATTGTGTTTTATTAATCCTCCGTCAATAATTAAAATTGTAATACGTTATTTAATATATTATCACATCATAATTATAAATTATTATGGAATTTTATAATATTATAGATTTATGTATTTCTCATGTCCGTTTATTAACAGGTAGTGAAATAAAGAAGCAAGTTGTGTTTTATTAATCCTACGTCAATATTTTAAAATTGTAATACGTTATTAAATATATATTAACATCATAATTATAAATTTTTTTTCTAATTTAATAATATTACAGATTTATGTATTTCTCATGTCCGTTTTTTAACAGGTAGTCAAATGAAGAAGCAAATTGTGTTTTATTAATCCTCCGTCAATTAAAATTGTAATACGTTATTTAATATATTATCACATCATAATTATAAATTATTTTATAATTTTTTAATATTACAGATTTATGTATATCTCACGTCCGTTTATTAACAGGTAGTCAAATGAAGAAGCAAATTGTGTTTTATTAATCCTCCGTAAACACATTAAAATTGTAATACGTTATTTAATATATTATCACATCATAATTATAAATTATTTTATAATTTTTTAATATTACAGATTTATGTATTTCTCACGTCCGTTTATTAACAGGTAGTCAAATGAAGAAGCAAATTGTGTTTTATTAATCCTCCGTAAACACATTAAAATTGTAATACGTTATTTAATATATTATCACATCATAATTATTAATTATTTTGTAATTTTTTAATATTACAGATTTATGTATTTTTCATGTCCGTTTATTAACAGGTAGTCAAATGAAGAAGCAAATTGTGTTTTATTAATCCTCCGTAAACACATTAAAATTGTAATACGTTATTTAATATATTATCACATCATAATTATAAATTATTTTATAATTTTTTAATATTACAGATTTATGTATTTCTCACGTCCGTTTATTAACAGGTAGTCAAATGAAGAAGCAAATTGTGTTTTATTAATCATTCGTCAATACATTAAAACTGTAATAAGTTGTTTAATATATTATCAAATCATAATTATAAATTATTGTATAATTTTTTTATATTACAGATTTATGTATTTCTCACGTCCGTTTATTAACAGGTAGTCAAATGAAGAAGCCAATTGTGTTTTATTAATCCTCCGTCAATATTTAAAAATTGTAATGCTTTATTTAATATATTATCACATCAACATTATTAATTATTTTGTAATTTTGTAATATTACAGATTTTTGTATTTTTAACGTCCGTTTTTTAACAGGTAGTCAAATGAAGAAGCATGTTGTGTTTTATTAATCCTCCGTCAATATTTTAAAATTGTAATACGTTATTATATATATATTATCACATCAACATTATTAATTATTTTGTAATTTTAGATTATTACAGATTTTTGTATTTCTCACGTCCGTTTTTTAATAGGTAGTCAAATGAAGAAGCAAGTTGTGTTTTATTCATCCTCCGTCAATATTTTAAAATTGTAATACGTTATTTAATATATTATCAAATCATAATTATTAATTAATTTATAATTTTTTAATATTACAGATTTATGTATTTCTCATGTCCGTTTTTTTAACAGGTAGTCAAATGAAGAAGCAAGTTGTGTTTAATTTATCCTCCGTCAATATTTTAAAATTGTAATACGTTATTTAATATATTATCACATCATAATTATTAATTATTTTATAATTTTTTAATATTACATATTTATGTATTTCTCATATCCGTTTTTTAACAGGTTGTCAAATGAAGAAGCAAATTGTGTTTTATTAATCCTCTGTCAATATTTTAAAATTGTAATACGTTATTTAATATATTATCACATTAAAATTGTAATACGTTATTTAATATATTATCACATCAACATTATTAATTATTTTGTAATTTTATAATTTTACAGATTTTTGTATTTTTCACGTCCGTTTTTTAACAGGTAGTCAAATGAAGAAGCAAGTTGTGTTTTATTCATCCTCCGTCAATATTTTAAAATTGTAATACTTTATTTAATATATTATCTCATCATAATTATTTATTATTTTATAATTTAATAATATTACAGATTTATGTATTTCTCATGTCCGTTTATTAACAGGTAGTCAAATGAAGAAGCAAATTGTGTTTTATTAATCCTCCGTCAATATTTTAAAATTGTAATACGCTATTTAATATATTATCACATCATAATTATAAATTATTATATTAATTTTGTAATATTACAGATTTATGTATTTCTGATGTCTGTTTATTAACAGGTAGTTAAATGAAGAATCAAATTGTGTTTTATTAATCCTCTGTCAACACATTAAAATTGTAATACGTTTTTTAATATATTATCACATCATAGTTATAAATTATTTTATAATTTTTTAATATTACAGATATTTGTATTTCTCACGTCCTTTTATTAACATGTAGTCAAATGAAGAAGCAAATTGTGTTTTATTAATCCTCCTTCAATACATTAAAACAGTAATACGTTATTTAATATATTATCAGATCATAATTATAAATTATTATATAATTTTATAGTATTACAGATTTATGTATTTCTCACGTCCGTTTTTTAACAGGTAGTAAATTAAGAAGCAAGTTGTGTTTTATTCATCCTCCGTCAATATTTTAAAATTGTAATACGTTATTTAATATATTATCTCATCATAATTATTTATTATTTTATAATTTTATAATATTACAGATTTATCTATTTCTCATGTCCGTTTGTTAACAGGTAGTCAAATGAAGAAGCAAATTGTGTTTTATTAATCCTCCGTCAATATTTTAAAATATTAATACGTTATTTAATATATTATCACATCATAATTATAAATTATTATATAATTTGATAATATTACAGATTTATGTATTTCTCAAGTCCGTTTATTAACAGGTAGTCAAATGAAGTAGCAAATTGTGTTTTATTAATCCTCTGTCAACACATTAAAATTGTAATACCTTATTTAATATATTATCACATCATAATTATAAATTATTTTATAATTTTCTTATATTACAGATTTATGTATTTCTCACGTCCATTTATTAAAAGGTACTCAAATGAAAAAGCAAATTGTGTTTTATTAATGCTCCGTCAATATTTTAAAATTAATGGTTTTTTTAATATATTATCACATCAACATTATTAATTATTTTGTAATTTTATAATATTACAGATTTATGTATTTCTCATGTCCGTTTTTAACAGGTAGTCAAATGAAGAAGCAAATTGTGTTTTATTAATCCTCCGTCAATATTTTAAAATTGTAATACGTTATTTAATATTTTATCACCTCATAATTATAAATTATTATATAATTTTTTAATATTACAGATTTATGTATTTCTCACGTCCCTTTATTAACGGGTAGTCAAATGAGGAAGCAAATTTTGTTTTATTAATTCTCCGTCAAACATTAAAACTGTAATTTGTTATTTAATATATTATCACATCATAATTATAAATTATTTTATAATTTTTTAATATTACAGATTTATGTATTTCTCACATCCGTTCATTAACAGGTAGTCAAATTGAGAAGCAAATATTGTTTAATAAATCTTCGGTCAATATTTTAAAATTGAAATACGTTATTTAATATATTATCACCAACATTATTAATTATTTTTTAATTTCATAATATTGCAGATTTTTGTATTTCTCACGTCCGTTTATTAACAGGTTGTCAAATGAAGAAGCAAATTGTGTTTTATTAATCCTCCGTCAATACATTAAAATTGTAATACGTTGTTTAATATATTATCACAACAAAATTATAAATTATTTTATAATTCTTAAATAATATGTACAATTTATATATTATGTATTATTTATAATTTTATGTATTTCTCATGTCCGTTTATTAACAGGTAGTCAAATGAAGGAGCAAATTGTGTTTTATAAATCCACCGTCAATATTTTAAAATTGTAAAACGTCATTTAATATATTATCACATCATAATTATAAATTATTATTTAATTTTATAATATTACAGATTTATGTATTTCTTATGTCCGTTTATTAACAGGTAGTCAAATGAAGAAGCAAATTGTGTTTGATTAATCCTCCGTCAATACATTAAAATTGTAATACGTTGTTTAATATATTATCACATCAAAATAATAAATTATTTTATAATTTTTTTATATTACAGATTTATGTATTTCTCATGTCCGTTTATTAACAGGTAGTCAAATGAAGAAGCAAATTGTGTTTTATTAATCCTCCGTCAATATTTTAAAATTGTAATACGTTATTTAATATATTATCACATCATAATAATAAATTATTTTTAAATTTCATAATATTACAGATTAATGTATTTCTCATGTCCTTTTATAAACAGGTAGTCAAATAAAGAAGCAATTGTGTTTTATTAATCCTCCGTCAATAATTTTAAATATGAATATTTTATTTAATATATTATCACATCATAATTAAATTTTTTTTGTAATTTTATAATATTACAGATTTTTGTATTTTTTACGTCTGTTTATTAACAGGAAGTTAAATGAAGAAGCAAATTGTGTTTTATAAATACTCCGTCAATATTTTAAAATTGTAATACGTTTTTTAATATATTATCACATAAACATTATTAATTATTTTGTAATTTTTTTAATATTACAGATTTTTGTATTTCTCACGTCCGTTTATTAACAGGTGGTCATATTAAGAAGCAAATTGTGTTTTATTAATCCTTTGTCAATATTTTAAAATTGTAATTCGTTATTAAATATATTATCACATCAAAATTATAATTTTTTTTATAATTCTATAATATTATGTATAATTTTTATATTATGTATTATTTAAAATTTTGTGTATTTCTCATGTCCGTTTATTAACATGTAGTCGAATGAAGGAGTAAATTGTGTTTTATTAATCCTCTGTCAATATATAAAAATTGTAATACGTTATTGAATATATTATCACATCATAATTATAAATTATTTTTTAATTGTTTAATATTACAGATTTTTGTATTTCTCATGTCCGATTATTAACAGGTTGTCAAATGAAGAAGCAAATATTGTTTTATTAATCCTTCGTCAATATTTTAAAATTGTAATACTTTGTTTAATATATTATCACATCAAAATTATAAATTATTTTATAATATTCTAATATTACAGATTTATGTATTTCTTATGTCTTTTTATAAACAGGTTGTCAAATAAAGCAGCAAATTGTGTTTTATTCATCCTCCGTCAATATTTTAAAATTGTAATACGTTGTTTAATATATTATCACATCAAAATTATAAATTATTTTATAAGTTTTTTAATATTACAGATTTATGTATTTCTCATGTCCGTTCAAAAACAGCTAGTCAGATAAAGAAGCAAATTGTGTTTTACTGATCCTCCGTCAATATTTTAAAATTGTAATACGTTATTTGATATATTATCACATCATAATTATTAATTATTTTTTAATTTCATAATATTACAGATTTATGTATTTCTCATGTCCGTTTATTAACAGGCTCAAATGAAGAAGCAAATTGTGTTTTATAAATCCTCCGTCAATATTTTAAAATTGTAATAAGTTGTTTAATATATTATCACATCAACATTATTAATTATTTTGTAATTTTATAATATTACAGATTTTTGTATTTCTCATGTTTGTTTTTTAACAAATAGTTAAATAAAGAAGCAAATTGTGTTTTATTAATCCTCCGTCAATATTTTAAAATTGTAATGCTTTATTTAATATATTATCACATCATAATTATAAATTGTTTTATAATTTTTTAATATTACAGATTTATGTATTTCTCATGTCCGTTTTTTAACAGGTACTCAAATGAAGAAGCAAATTGTGTTTTATTCATCCCCGTACATTTTTTAAAACTGTAATACGTTTTTTAATATATTATCACATCAAAATTAAAAATGATTCTATAATTTTTTTAATATGACAGATTTATGTATTTCTCATGTCCGTTTATAATCAAGTAGTCAAATGAAGAAGCAAATTGTGTTTTATTCATCCTCCGTCATTACATTAAAACTGTAATACGTCATTTAATATATTATCACATCATAATTAAAAATTGTTTTATAACTTTTTAATATTACAGATTAATGTTTTTCTCACTTTTGTTTCTTAACAGGTAGTCAAATGAAAAAGCAAATTGTGTTTTATTAACCCTCTGTCAATATTTTAAAATTGTAATAAGTTATTTAATATATTATCATCACATCAAAATTATTAATTATTTTGATTTTGTAATATTACATATTTTTGTATTTATCACGTCCGTTTTTTAACAGGTAGTCAAATGAAGAAGCAAGTTGTGTTTTATTAATCCTCCGTCAATATTTTAAAATTGTAATACGTTATTTATTATATTATCACATCATAATTATTAATTATTTTATAATTTTTTAATATTACAGATTTATGTATTTCACATGTCCGTGTATTAACAGGTAGTCAAATGAAGAAGCAAATTGTGTTTTATTAATCCTCCGTAAACACATTAAAATTGTAATACGTTATTTAATATATTATCACATCATAATTATAAATTATTTTATAATTTTTTAATATTACAGATTTATGTATTTTTCACGTCCGTTTTTTAACAGTTAGTCAAATGAAGAAGCAAGTTGTGTTTTATTAATCCTCCGTCAATATTTTAAAATTGTAATACGCTATTTAATATATTATCACATCATAATTATAAATTATTTTATAATTATATAATATTACAGATTTATGTATTTCTCATGTCCGTTTTTTAACAGGTAGTCAAATGAAGAAGCAAATTGTGTTTTATTAATCCTCCGTCAATATTTAAAATTGTAATGCTTTATTTAATATATTATCACATCAACATTATTAATTATTTTGTAATTTTATAATATTACAGATTTTTGTATTTATCACGTCCGTTTTTTAAAGGTAGTCAAATGAAGAAGCAAGTTGTGTTTTATTCATTCTCCGTCAATTTTTTAAAATTGTAATACGTAATTTAATATATTATCACATCATAATTATTAATTATTTTATAATTTTTGATATTACAGATTTATGTTTTTTTCACGTCAGTTTATTAACAGGTAGTCAAATGAAGAAGCAAATTGTGTTTTATATCTTCCGTCAATACATTAAAACTGTAAAAGGGTTATATAATATATTATCACATCATAATTATAAATTGTTTTATAATTTTTTAATATTACAGATTTATGTATTTTTCACGTCCGTTTATTAACAGATAGTCAAATGAAGGAACAATTTGTGTTTTATTAATCCTCCTTTAATATTTTAAAACTGTAATGCTTTATTTAATATATTATCAAATCAACATTATTAATTATTTTGTAATTATATAATATTACAGATTTTTGTATTTATCACGTCCGTTTTTTAACAGGTAGTCAAATGAAGAAGCAAGTTGTGTTTTATTCATCCTCCGTCAATATTTTAAATTGTAATACGTTATTTAATATATTATCACATCAGAATTATTAATTATTTTATAATTTCATAATATTACAGATTTATGTATTTCTCATGTCCGTTTATTAACAGGTAGTCAAATGAAGAAGCAAATTGTGTTTTATTAATCCTCCGTAAACACATTAAAATTGTAATGTTTTTTTTTAATATATTATCACATCATAATTATAAATTATTTTATAATTTTTTAATATTACAGATTTATGTATTTCTCACTTCCGTTTTTTTACAGGTAGTCAAATGAAGAAGCAAATTGTGTTTTAATAATTTTCAGTCAATACATTAAAACTGTAATACGTTATTTAATATATTATCACATCATAATTATGAATTATTTTATTATTTTCTTATATTACAGATATTTGTATTTCTCACGTTCGTTTATTAACAGGTAGTCAAATGAAGAAGCAAATTGTGTTTTATTTATCCTCCGTCAATATTTTAAAATTGTAATGCTTTATTTAATATTTTATCACATCAACATTATTAATTTTGTTGTAATTTTATAATATTACAGATTTTTGTATTTATCAAGTCATTTTTTAACAGGTAGTCAAATGAAGAAGCAAGTTGTGTTTTATTCATCCTCCGTCAATATTTTAAAATTGTAATACTTTATTTAATATATTATGACATCAGAATTATTAATTATTTTATAATTTTTTAATATTACAGATTGAAGTATTTCTCACGTCCTTTTATTAACAGGTAGTCAAATGAAGAAGCAAATTGTGTTTTATTAATCCTCCTTTAATACATTAAAACTGTAATACGTAATTTAATATATTATCACATCATAATTATAAATTATTGTATAATTTTTTAATATTACAGGTTTTTGTAATTCTCACGTCCGTTTTTTAACAGGTAGTCAAATGAAGAGGCAAATTGTGTTTTATTCATCCTCCGTCAATATTTTAAAATTGTAATGCTTTATTTAATATATTATCACATCAACATTATTAATTATTTTGTAATTTTGTAAATATTACAGATTTTTGTATTTTTCATGTGTGTTTATTAACAAGTAGTCAAATGAAGAAGTAAATTGTGTTTTATTAATCTACCGTCAATATTTAAATTGTAATACTTTATTTAATATATTATCACATCATAATTATAAATTATTTTTTAATTTTATAATATTACAGATTTATGTATTTCTCATGTCCGTTTTTTAACAGGTAGTCAAATGAAGAAGCAAATTGTGTTTTATTAATCCTCCGTCAATATTTTAAAATTGTAATACGTTATTTAATATATTATTACATCATGATTATTAATTATTTTATAATTTTTTAATATTACAGATTTATGTATTTCTCATGTCCGTTTATTAACAGGTAGTCAAATGAAGAAGCAAATTGTGTTTTATTAATCCTCCGTAAACACATTAAAATTGTAATACTTTATTTAATATATTATCACATCATAATTATAAATTATTTTATAATTTTTTAATATTACAGATTTATGTGTTTCTCAAGTCCGTTTATAAACAGGTAGTCAAATGAAGAAGCAAATTGTGTTTAATTAATCCTCCGTCAATACATTAAAACTGTAATACGTTATGTAATATATTATCACATCATAATTATAAATTATTGTATAATTTTTTAATATTACAGATTTATGTATTTCTCACGTCCGTTTATTAACAGGTAGTCAAATGAAGAAGCAAATTGTGTTTTATTAATCTTCCGTCAATATTTTAAAATTGTAATGCTTTATTTAATATATTATCACATCAACATTATTAATTATTTTGTAATTTTGTAAATATTACAGATTTTTGTATTTTTCACGTCCGTTTTTTAACAGGTAGTAAATTAAGAAGGAAGTTGTGTTTTATTCATCCTCCGTCAATATTTTAAAATTGTAATACGTTATTTAATATATTATCACATCATAATTATTAATTATTTTATAATTTAATAATATTACAGATTTATGTATTTCTCATGTCCGTTTGGTAACAGGTAGTCAAATTTAGAAGCAAATTGTGTTTTATTAATCCTCCGTCAAAACATTAAAACTGTAATACGTTTTTTAATATATTATCACATCATAATTATAAATTATTTTATAATTTTTTAATATTACAGATTTATGTATTTCTCACGTCTGTTTATTAACAGGTAGTCAAATGAAGAAGCAAATTGTGTTTTATTAATCCTCCGTCAATATTTTAAAATTGTAATGCTTTATTTAATATATTATCACATCAACATTATTAATTATTTTGTAATTTTATAATATTACAGATTTTTGTATTTCTCATGTCCGTTTTTTTAACAGGTAGTCAAATGACGAAGCAAATTGTGTTTTATTAATCCTCTGTCAATAATTAAAAAATTGTAATGCTTTATTTAATATATTATCACATCAACATTATTAATTATTTTGTAATTTTTTAATTTTACAGATTTTTGTATTTTTCACGTCCGTTTTTTAACAGGTAGTCAAATGAAGAAGCAAGTTGTGTTTTATTCATCCTCCGTCAATATTTTAAAATTATAATACGTTATTTAATATATTATCACATCATAATTATAAATTATTATATAATTTTATAATATTACAGATTTATGTATTTCTCAAGTCCGTTTATTAAAAGGTAGTCAAATGAAGAATCAAATTGTGTTTTATTAATCCTCTGTCAACACATTAAAATTGTAATACGTTATTTAATATATTATCACATCATAATTATAAATTATTTTATAATTTTTTAATATTACAGATATTTGTATTTCTCACGTCCTTTTATTAACATGTAGTCAAATGAAGAAGCAAATTGTGTTTTATTAATCCTCCTTCAATACATTAAAACTGTAATACGTAATTTAATATATTATCACATCATAGTTATAAATTATTGTATAATTTTTTAATATTACAGATTTTTGTATTTCTCACGTCCGTTTTTTAACAGGTAGTCAAATGAAGAGGCAAATTGTGTTTAATTCATCCTCCGTCAATATTTTAAAATTGTAATACGTTATTTAATATATTATCTCATCATAATTATTGATTATTTTTTAATTCAATAATATTACAGATTTATGTATTTCTTATGTCCGTTTTTTAACAGGTAGTCAAATAAAGAAGCAAATTGTGTTTTATTAATCCTCCGTCAATATTTTAAAATTATAATACGTTATTTAATATATTATCACATCATAATTATAAATTATTATATAATTTGATAATATTACAGATTTATGTATTTCTCAATTCCGTTTATTAACAGGTAGTCAAATGAAGTAGCAAATTGTGTTTTATTAATCCTCTGTCAACACATTAAAATTGTAGTACCTTGTTTAATATATTATCACATCATAATAATATATTATTTTATAATTTTCTTATATTACAGATATTTGTATTTCTCACGTCCATTTATTAAAAGGTACTCAAATGAAAAAGCAAATTGTGTTTTATTAATGCTCTGTCAATATTTTAAAATTAATGCTTTATTTAATATATTATCACATCAACATTATTAATTATTTTGTAATTTTATAATATTACAGATTTTTGTATTTCTCACGTCCGTTTTTTAACAGGTAGTCAAATGAAGAAACAATTGTGTATTTATTCATCCTATGCCAATATTTTAAAATTGTAATACGTGTTTTAATATTTTATCACATCTTAATTATTAATTATTTTTTAATTTCACAATATTATGTATAATTTATATATTATGTATTATTTATAATTTTATGTATGTCTAATGTCCGAATTTTAACACGTTGTCAAATGAAGAAGCAAATTGTGTTGTTTTAATCCTCCGTCAATATTTTAAAATTGTAATGCTTTATTTAATATATTATCACATCAAAATTATAAATTATTCTTTAATTTTTTTAATATAACAGATTTATGTATTTCTCATGTCCGTTTATTAACAGGTAGTCAAATGAAGAAGCAAATTGTGTTTTATTAATCCTCCGTAAACACATTAAAATTGTAATACGTTATTTAATATTTTATCACATCATAATTATAAATTATTTTATAATTTTTTAATATTACAGATTTATGTATTTCTCACGTCCGTTTATTTACATGTAGTCAAATGAAGAAGCAAATTGTGTTTTATTAATCTTCCGTCAATACATTAAAACTGTAATACGTTATTTAATATATTATCACATCATAATTATAAATTATTGTATAATTTTTTAATATTACAGATTTATGTATTACTCACCTCCGTTGATTAAAAGGTAGTCAAATGAAGAAGCAAATTATGTTTTATTAATCCTCTGTCAATATTTCAAAATTGTAATGCTTTTTTTAATATATTATCACATCAACATTATTAATTATTTTGTAATTTTTTAATATTACAGATTTTTGTATTTATCACGTCCGTTTTTAACAGGTAGTCAAATGAAGAAGCAAGTTGTGTTTTATTCATCCTCCGTCAATATTTTTAAATTGTAATACGTTATTTAATATATTATCACATCATAATTATTAATTATTTTATAATTTTTTAATATTACAGATTTATGTATTTCTCATGTCCGTTTATTAAGAAGTAGTCAAATGAAGAAGCAAATTGTGTTTTATTAATCCTCCGTAAACACATTAAAATTGTAATACGTTATTTAATATATTATCACATCATAATTATAAATTATTTTATAATTTTTTAATATTACAGATTTATGTATTTGTCACGTCCGTTTATAAAACATGTAGTCAAATGAAGAAGCAAATTGTGTTGTATTAATCCTCCGTCAATACATTAAAACTGTAATACGTTATTTAATATATTATCACATCATAATTATAAATTATTGTATAATTTTTTAATATTACAGATTTATGTATTTCTCACGTCCGTTTATTAACAGGTAGTCAAATGAAGAAGCAAATTGTGTTTAATTAATCCTCCGTGAATATTTTAAAATTGTAATGCTTTATTTAATATATTATCACATCAACATTATTAATTATTTTGTAATTTTGTAAATATTACAGATTTTTGTATTTTTTAAGTCCGTTTTTTTTTCAGGTGGTAAATTAAAACGCAAGTTGTGTTTTATTCATCCTCCGTCTATATTTAAAAAATTGTAATACGTTATTTAATATATTATCACATCATAATTATTAATTATTTTATAATTTAAATTATTTTATAATTTTTTAATATTACAGATTTATGTATTTCTCACGTCCGTTTATTAACAGGTAGTCAAATGAAGAAGCAAATTGTGTTTAATTAATCCTCCGTCAATACATTAAAACTGTAATACGTTTTTTAATATATTATCACATCATAATTATAAATTATTTTAATTTTTTAATATTACAGATTTATGTATTTCTGATGTCCGTTTATTAACAGATAGTCAAATAAAGAAGCAAATTGTGTTTTATTAATCCTCCGTCAATATTTTAAAATTGTAATTCGTTGTTTAATATATTATCACATCAAAATTATAAATTATTTTAAAATTTTTTTAATATTACAGGTTTATGTATTTCTCATGTCCGTTTATTAACAGGTAGTCAAATGAAGGAGCAAATTGTGTTTTATAAATCCACCGTCAATATTTTAAAATTGTAAAACGTCATTTAATATATTATCACATCATAATTATAAATTCTTATTTAATTTTATAATATTACAGTTTTATGTATATCTTATGTCCGTTTATTAACAGGTAGTCAAATGAATAAGCAAATTGTGTTTGATTAATCCTCCGTCAATACATTAAAATTGTAATACGTTGTTTAATATATTATCACATCAAAATAATAAATTATTTTATAATTTTTTTAATATTACAGATTTAAGTATTTGTCACGTCCGTTTATAAAACGTGTAGTCAAAGGAAGAAGCAAATTGTGTTTTATTAATCCTCCGTAAATACATTAAAACTGTAATACGTTATTTAATATATTATCACATCATAATTATAAATTATTGTATAATTTTTTATATTACAGATTTATGTATTTCTCACGTCCGTTTATTAACAGGTAGTCAAATGAAGAAGCAAATTGTGTTTTATTAATCCTCCGTCAATATTTTAAAATTGTAATGCTTTATTTAATATATTATCACATCAACATTATTAATTATTTTGTAATTTTGTAATATTACAGATTTTTCTATTTTTAACGTCCGTTTTTCAACAGGTAGTCAAATGAAGAAGCAAGTTGTGTTTTATTAATCCTCCGTCAATATTTTAAAATTGTAATATGTTATTTAATATATTTTCACCTCAACATTACTAATTATTTTGTAATTTTATAATATTACAGATTTTTGTATTTTTTACGTCTGTTTATTAATAGGAAGTTAAATGAAGAAGCAAATTGTGTTTTATAAATACTCCGTCAATATTTTAAAATTGTAATACTTTTTTTAATATATTATCACATAAACATTATTAATTATTTTGTAATTTTATAATATTACAGATTTTTGTATTTCTCACGTCCGTTTATTAACAGGTGGTCATATGAAGAAGCAAATTGTGTTTTATTAATCCTTTGTCAATATTTTAAAATTGTAATACGTTATTTAATATATTATCACATCAAAATTAAAAATTATTTTATAATTCTATAATATTATGTATAATTTTTATATTATGTATTTTTTAAAATTTTGTGTATTTCTCATGTCCGTTTATTAACAGGTAGTCGAATGAAGGAGTAAATTGTGTTTTATTAATCCTCCGTCAATATATAAAAATTGTAATACGTTATTGAATATATTATCACATCATAATTATAAATTATTTTTTAATTGTTTAATATTACAGATTTTTGTATTTCTCATGTCCGTTTATTAACAGGTTGTCAAATGAAGAAGCAAATATTGTTTTATTAATCCTTCGTCAATATTTTAAAATTGTAATACTTTGTTTAATATATTATCACATCAAAATTATAAATTATTTTATAATATTATAATATTACAGATTTATGTATTTCTCATGTCCTTCTTTAAACAGGTAGTCAAATAAAGCAGCAAATTGTGTTTTATTCATCCTCCGTCAATATTTTAAAATTGTAATACGTTGTTTAATATATTATCACATCAAAATTACAAATTATTTTATAATTTTTTTAATATTTCAGATTTATGTATTTCTCATGTCCGTTCAAAAACAGCTAGTCAGATAAAGAAGCAAATTGTGTTTTACTGATCCTCCGTCAATATTTTAAAATTGTAATACGTTATTTGATATATTATCACATCATAATTATTAATTATTTTTTAATTTCATAATATTACAGATTTATGTATTTCTCATGTCCGTTTATTAACAGGTAGTCTAATGAAGAAGCAAATTGTGTTTTATAAATCCTCCGTCAATATTTTAAAATTGTAATACGTTGTTTAATATATTATAACATCAACATTATTAATTATTTTGTAATTTTATAATATTACAGATTTTTGTATTTCTCACGTTTGTTTTTTAACAAATAGTTTAATAAAGAAGCAAATTGTGTTTTATTAATCCTCCGTCAATATTTTAAAATTGTAATGCTTTATTTAATATATTATCACATCATAATTATAAATTCTTTTATAATTTTTTAATATTACAGATTTATGTATTTCTCATGTCCGTTTTTTAACAGGTACTCAAATGA
Organism: Pomphorhynchus laevis; assembly: GCA_012934845.2. NCBI lineage: Eukaryota > Metazoa > Acanthocephala > Palaeacanthocephala > Echinorhynchida > Pomphorhynchidae > Pomphorhynchus > Pomphorhynchus laevis. The sequence continues at coordinate 2,331 of WNNJ02003637.1, read as the reverse complement.
AGAAGCAAATTGTGTTTTATTCATCCTCTGTACATATTTTAAAACTGTAATACGTTTTTAATATATTATCACATCAAAATTATAAATTATTCTTTAATTTTTTTAATATGACAGATTTATGTATTTCTCATGTCCGTTTATAATCAGGTTGTCAAATGAAGAAGCAAATTGTGTTTTATTCATCCTCCGTCAATACATTAAAACTGTAATACGTCATTTAATATATTATCACATCATAATTAAAAATTGTTTTATAACTTTTTAATATTACAGATTTATGTTTTTCTCACTTTTGTTTCTTAACAGGTAGTCAAATGAAGAAGCAAATTGTGTTTTATTAATCCTCTGTCAATATTTTAAAATTGTAATAAGTTATTTAATATATTATCATCACATCATAATTATTAATTATTTTGTAATATTATAATATTATATATTTTTGTATTTATCACGTCCGTTTATTAACAGGTAGTCACATTTAGAAGCAAGTTGTGTTTTATTCATCCTCCGTCAATATTTTAAAATTGTAATACGTTATTTAATATATTATCACATCATAATTATTAATTATTTTATAATTTTTAAAAATTACAGATTTATTGTATTTCTCACGTCCGTTTATTAACAGGTAGTCGAATGAAGAAGCAAATTGTGTTTTATAAATCCTCCGTCAATATTTTAAAATTGTAATGCTTTATTTATATATTATCACATCAACATTATTAATTATTTTGTAATTTTATAATATTACAGATTTTTGTATTTATCACGTCCGTTTTTTTAACAGGTAGTCAAATGAAGAAGCAAGTTGTGTTTTATTCATTCTCCGTCAATATTTTAAAATTGTAATACGTAATTTAATATATTATCACATCATAATAATTAATTATTTTATAATTTTTGATATTACAGATTTATGTATTTCTCACGTCAGTTTATTAACAGGTAGTCAAATGAAGAAGCAAATTGTGTTTTATAAATCTTCCGTCAATACATTAAAACTGTAAAAGGGTTATATAATATATTATCACATCATAATTATAAATTGTTCTATAATTTTTTAATATTACAGATTTATGTATTTTTCATGTCCGTTTATTAATAGATAGTCAAATGAAGGAGCAATTTGTGTTTTATTAATCCTCCTTTAATATTTTAAAACTGTAATGCTTTATTTAATATATTATCACATCAACATTATTAATTATTTTGTAATTATATAATATTACAGATTTTTGTATTTGTCACGTCCGTTTTTTAACAGGTAGTCAAATGAAGACGCAAGTTGTGTTTTATTCATCCTCCTTCAATATTTTTAAATTGTAATACGTTATTTAATATATTATCACATCATAATTATTAATTATTTTATAATTTTTTAATATTACAGATTTATGTATTTCTCACTGTCCGTTATTAACAGGTAGTCAAATGAAGAAGCAAATTGTGTTTTATTAATCCTCCGTAAACACATTAAAATTGTAATACGTTATTTAATATATTATTACATCATAATTATAAATTATTATATAATTTTTTAATATTACAGATTTATGTATTTCTCACGTCCGTTTATTAACAGGTAGTCAAATGAAGAAGCAAATTGTGTTTACTTATCCTCCGTCAATACATTAAAACTGTAATACGATTTTAAATATATTATCACATCATAATTATAAATTATTGTATAATTTTTTAATATTACAGATTTATGTATTTCTCCCGTCCTTTTATTAACAGGTAGTCAAATGAAGAAGCAAATTGTGTTTTATTAATCCTTCGTCAATATTTTAAAATTGTAATGCTTTATTTAATATATTATCACATCAACATTATTAATTATTTTGTAATTTTATAATATTACAGATTTTTGTATTTTTCACGTCCGTTTTTTAACAGGTGGTCAAATGAAGAAGCAAGTTGTGTTTTAATAATCCTCCGTCAATATTTTAAAATTGTAATGCTTTATTTAATATATTATCACATCAACATTATTAATTATTTTGTAATTTTATAATATTACAGATTTTTGTATTTATCACGTCCGTTTTTTAACAGGTAGTCAAATGAAGAAGCAAATTGTGTTTTATTAATCCTCCGTCAATATTTTAAAATTGTAATACGTTATTTAATAAATTATCACATCATAATTATAAATTATTATATAATTTTATATTATTACAGATTTATGTATTTCTCTTGTCCGTTTATTAACAGGTAGTCAAATGAAGAAGCAAATTGTGTTTTATTAATCCTCAGTCAACAAATTAAAATTGTAATACGTTATTATATATATTATCACATCATAATTATAAATTATTATGGAATTTT